>UESW01004889.1:194048-325619 GCA_900491605.1 Calamus simplicifolius | reverse complement strand
CCTTCTGGAAGATTCGAAGGTTGTTAGGATACGGAGATGATTCGAATCAAGCTGTTGTGAGGCCGATGGGATCCGTATCTTGTTCGTTAGAGGATCGACGGCTGGGAGGGCCCTCTGATGGCCGAAGATTTGATGAGTGCGTAGGTCCTAGGCCGTTATTGTAGATCCTAGGCCACTCCTCGATATGATCCTTTGTTTGGGATTATGTTACGCTAGGCCTGGGCTCTCCCGCGTCGGGTTCCACGGAGGTGTGCGTCGAGCCATGGATTGCTCGGGGGTTACTCGGAGAAACGGGCTATGGGTAGCTCGGGGGGAACCGAGCTATAGATAGCTTGGAGAAGCCGAGCTATGGGAAGCTCGTGGAAGCCGAGCTACAGGAAGCTCGGAGAAGCCGAGCTACGGGAAGCTCGGGGGAAGCCGAGCTATGGGAAGCTCGTGGGAGCCGAGCTAGAGGTAGCTCGAGGGAGCCGAGCTATGGGAAGCTCGTGGAAGCCGAGATAAAGGTAGCTCGGGAGAGGCCGAGCTATGGGAAGCTCGTAGGAGCCGAGCTATAGGTAGCTCGAGGGAGCCGAGCTATGGGAAGCTTGTAGAAGCCGAGCTACGGGAAGCTCGGGGGAAGCCGAGCTACGGGAAGCTCGTAGAAGAGCCGAACTATGGGTTGCTCGACCCGTTGGATCATATTAGTTAGCTCGTTCTTTATGGGCGCAATGGGGCTGATCCTAGTCCCTTCGCACGGCTATCAACGCAATGGCGATTTTACCCCTCAACACCTGGTAATCATTAGCTCCTTTCTTACAAGACTTTACAAGTTTTTGTCAGAGCTTTCGTGAAGCTGATCGTAAGTTCTAAATTGTTGGACGCCAATTGCATATTGTCTTATAATTTAATTTGGACATTTGTACCATACATCCATAGTCCATACTATTGCAATTAAATTATAAACGGCTATCTGTAATTCATGCAACTTCTGTTGTTTTTTTAATGTGTATCTTTAATGTCGCTGTTCCTGGTTTACATGACATTGACCTTTAACACTTTTATCTTGCTTGTCCCAAGTCCCAACACTTAAAGATGTGAAATGGTCTGTGCCACCTCTTCAATTCCTCCAATCAAACAAAAGGGCAAAATATAATTAGATGGATAAAACGATTTAACAATTTATATGGCAGCTTTTATGTTGATTATATTAAATCTATCTACTCCATACTAGTTGATTTGACTTTACATTTAAATAATATAAGTATATGCTTAAATGCAAATGGATCTTATTAAATATCAAACATAACTTGTTAACTTCTGTAATTCTACATATATCTTTAGTTTTGTTTGATATATTTCAAATGAAATTCAAGTTCTTGCATGTTGAAGCTGTATATTTTAAAGAAAATTACTTGGGCCATTTAAAATAAGCATAAGTAAAGCTACAAGTATAGAATCATTTCAGTTCTGCAAGTAATAGAACTCAAATAAACTCACTCTTGTACAAATTCTCCAAAACCCAAGACATGCTTTGTTCTTATCTATGATATATCCAAGGAAGAGAACATGATCAAAAGGAGTTAGCTTCTAGCTTTCAATTTTCATTAGGTCCACAATTTCATTTCATTGCCATGGATGCATTTTGGCATCTTTTTAGTTATTTTCATATTTTGACCCTTGACAGATGGAGAGAGAACGGAAAAAAGAAGAAAAATAAGCAACAAGATGTCACTTGACTTCTCTTTTCGTGTGGCTTATCAGGTGTAGGTGGGGAGTGCAAATAAAGGACAGATATCCCTTTTCATGTGGCTAGCCAGGCATAGGCGGAGAGTGCAAAAAAAGGATAGACGTGTGACTAATTGGCAGTGGCAGAAAGGGAAAAAAGAGAGTTATATTTGCACCAACAGATTATTGAGCTTTAATGTTTGTTTCTATGGTGTTACTGCTTACTTCTTCAGACTAGTTGTTTATCGCATTAGGATTTCTATTTATTATTAGTGTTTCTTTTAGCTCTGTTAGTGTTTATTCCCCCCTGCAAATTGAAAAGGCAGAGAAGAGTTCTTTATGTTTATCCCAGCTCTAGTTAATGTTTTCCATTACTGGGCTAGTGTTTACTGTTTGATGTTTTCTATTTATTTAGTACATGAAAAAAGAAGAGAGGTGGGCATTCCATTCCTTGTCCTTTCTCTCTTTTTTTCCCACTCCATCCAATTAGCCAAATGAAAAAGGAAGAGTCACGTCATGAAAACATGAAAAGGGAAGTCAACTCATGCCTTGGTACTCATTTTACTTTTGTTTTTCCTTTTTCTTTTTCTTTGCTGGCCTTTCATATCTTATTACCCAGCACCTTGAGATGCACCACCTATATCTCATATTTGTATGAATACATCTTGGAGCCTCCTGAGAATTAGAGATTAGTTATGGATGACAAGGTTGGTTTATGACATACAAAAGAATTCTTTTTGGCAAAATTTTCACATGGTCCACAACATTGTATATGCCTCTCATGATTGCAGGATATTCTCGACTAACATTTCATCCTTGTGACTCATGATTCGACATTGTCATTGGCTTCATCCTGGTCAGTGAGACAATGCACTTTCTCATCTCCAGATCATTCCATCATCTGCTAAAACAAGATGTAACCTCATGAGCGACCTTTTGATCATTAAGTGAAGGTGGGCATTAGAGGTTTCTGCATTCTTTTTAGTGGTGTTTCATCCTTAGATCCATAGCCATAGTCCTCATCATCCGTTTCTGCCTGGTCAATGGAACAACATCTATATATTTTCTGATCTCTAGATTATTGCATCAGTAGTTAAAAGCAAGATGTAACCTCATGAGTGACCTTTTGATCGTTAAGTCAAGGTGGTCCTTCAGAGATTTTTGCCTTTCTCTTAGTTTTGGTTTAACATCATCTTTGTAAGCCCATATTTTGGTCTTAAGTTTGAGTCCATGATTTGGTGCAAGACAATTTGCTGCATTTTTTTTTTGCCACAAAAAAAAAAATCAAAACAAGAGATGTGTCACCTGATAAAATACAGTCTGATGCTATGTTTGATATTGGAAATGGATCATTTCTTTGATCAATAAAGCATAATGTTTTGCCCCTTTAATTGCTTAAGTTAAATGTAATAGCTTTACTGTTGTGGAGAAAAATGCAGTGAAAGCTGCCCTCTTTTTGGAGTATCAAGATTTATCACTTGCTATTATGTTTTCCATGCATCACATTCCATCATTTTTGCTTGCATGCACCTTTTACTGTAGGCTTTTAGAAGTAGATGAACTCATGCTAAATTCTAACACATAATCTGCAGAATAACTGTATGTTGGGAATGGGGAGTGGGCAGCCAAATAGGTTGGAGAGCTTAAGAATTGCTTTCAGGAAAGCAGGAGAGGAGGCGAAGGGAGCTGCTTTGGCTAGTGATGCCTTTTTCCCTTTTGGTAAGCAAAAACACATTTTCTTGCCACCATACGTACTTGTGTAATGTTTTTTCTAGTATCTGATAGTCATAATAGCTTGCAGTCATCATTGCAGTGCTTTTCTTTAATATATGTCTTTACCTTTTTCTAGTATGGGACATGTTCTTAAACAAAATCTGCCAGCTAGTTTCTAATCTAGTCAATGAGTTGCTGATTTCTGGACACAGATATTTTTGTTTGTGTGTAGCTTGTATGTATGCATGCTTGTATATGTGCATGAGTGTGTGTATGTATGCATATGATGATTTATTATGAGGGACTGAACCATAACAACAAGTTCAACATCCAGCTACAACTCAGGTGGGGTTGGAACTTCAGAATTCGAAAATAAGAATGCAAGCACGGAGAAAATTTGTTGTATAAAGGTAAGAGAAAAAACAGATAGTAAAAATCCAATCACAGATGCTTGTATTCAATAGAAAAAAGAGGGAACTTTCGGATTGGGATTTAGGTTTTCACAAAAAGAAAAAGGGCTTGGTAATTGGGACTTAGGTAAGGATGTAGGGTTTCTGCGGAAAAGAGGAAGCCTAAAACTTCCTGAAATGTTTTCACCAGAAAATAGAAAAGTCCTTTGAAGGAAGGAGATGGAGGAGGGAGATGAAATTTTCTTCAGTTTATTCGGTTTCCTCTTTTTTTTTTTTTTTTTTTGGCGAGGGGGGGGGGGGGGATGCTAGTTTGCATAACTATTCCATTTCCCATTCCTCTAATTTCAACTTCATCATGTGATGTCTGCCCTTCTATGACTCCTTGTTTTCACGTTACAGTAAAGCTTACACAGAGAGTATGTTTATGTAATCCACAAATCTTATGAACTGCTCACAGGCTGTTTATAGACCAATGAATTAATAACACCACGACTTGGCCAACCCTCAGCTCATGAAAAATATATAATTTTTTGTAAAATTCGTTAAAATAATTATGCAATTTTTTGTAAAATTTGGTAAAATATAGTGATTATAGTGTAAATAGCTGAACTAGATCAATATAGGGTTTTTGTGAGCTTGGCGTGATATTTGGCTGACCAAGTAGTATCTTGTTTTCTGTTAAAAGCAAGCTTATCTACCTTGCTCAAGCTCAGCTCTTTTTTTATCTTTTAAGGCTTGGGCTTGGCTTGTTAAGCTCAAACTAAGCAAGGAGAGATGGACCGATGATCCTGTGGCTGCAGTGTATTTCTTGTGTAGGGAGGAGGGGACTGTGGGTTTTGGAAGAGGATGTCACTGATGGAGTAAGAAGGGATCGATAGGAGGGTGGGCTGAGGTCAGTCATTTAGTGTTTGAGAGTTGAGGCAAAATGAACCAGGCTACCTTGCTCAAGCTCAGCTATGCTTGAGTCTTTCGAAGTTTGGGCTTAGCTTGTTAGGCTTGAAATAAACATGGGGAGATTGACTGCTGATTTAACGTATGGGTTTTGGAAGAGGATGTGAATGATTGAATAAGAAGAGATCATCAGAGGGGTGGGATGTGAGGGCATTTGGTCATTTGGTATTGAGAATTGACCTGGCTTGCATGCTGCAGGGGTGAGAAGTTGCCATTTGAGGGGAGGCGAGCGATAAGGAGGGGGTGTGTGTTCTCCCCACCCACCCTTCCTTTTTTTATTGGTGGGCCTAGAGGTTTTTTTTTTTTTTTTTTTTTTTGGGGGGGGGGGGGGGGGGGGGAGATATGAGATGCAATTATTTACAAATCAATTTTTCTTTTCTTTTTATCTTTCTCTTTCTTTTTGTTAGATATGAGATGTAGAAGCATCATAGATTCATTTAGAAAAATGAAAGCATTGCATCAAAAGAAGAGAACATGAAGCAGAACTAAGATCTAGCCTTGACAAGGTTATGGAGGGACCAAACTAGATATTTCAGATGTTAAGAATATATTTTAACAGAAAAACCAATCATTAGACCATTGGGACCAACCAAGGGCTGGTTCTCAGCAGACTCTTTTCAAAATTTTAGAATGTTGGGATCCAAAAGATGGGTCCCACTAGCTAACCTTTGACCACCAATGAGCACTTCGTTTTGAATCTAATTTAAGATTCTCTAATTTTAAATTAATTCTGTTCTATGGTGATGGTGTTTTTAAATGAACAGTCTCTTATTTTTGACTATTTGGGCATGATCACTATGCATCCCTTTTTTTTTATAAACCAGAGAGATTGCATGAAAGTTAACATATACAGAAAACTCTCTCACAAACAATTTATTAAAACTCATTTGTCTTCAAGTTGTTTTTTCTCATTTTTGGACTGGATGCTTTGGTTCCTTAGATCTTTAGCAAGTGCAGCCCTTGGGAGATCTTAAAAGTTTGACGCATTGTATCCTGGTTTTAGGATTCACACGAGCCTATCTACATCTATAGTGGAGAAATCATTATTCAATATCATGGAAGCTAAACTAGAAATATATCACTAATTCCTACAATCAAGCTATTCCTACAATCAAGCTATTCCTATAATCAAGCTACTGATATAAATAACTCCTGCAATCAAGCTACTGATATACCAATTTACAGCCACAAATCTTGTAACACTCCCCCTCAAGCTGGAGCATAGATATCAATCATGCCCAGCTTGTTACATATGTAAGAAACTCGATTTTCATGAAGAGCTTTAGTAAAAATGTCCCTAAACTATTCCAGTCTTCACGTATGCTATAAAAATCAAGTTCTGCTGTATTTTTTCACGGACAAAATGACAATCTATCTTAATATGTTTAGTTCGTTCATGAAAAACTGGATTCAAAGCAATATGAATTGCTGCTTGATTATCATACCATAGCTTTGCTGGAATCGAGACTTTAAGACCAACCTCAGTTAAGAGTTGAAAAATCCACATAACTTCACACAAATTAGGCCATCGCCCTATATTCTGACTCCGCACTAGACCGAGACACAACATTTTGCTTCTTACTTTTCCATGAAATCAAGTTGCTAGCAACAAAAACATAATAGCCAGTAGTGGACCTTCGATCAATTTTAGATCTTGCCCAATATGCATCTGAAAAACACACAATATTATTGTGACCATGATTCTGATACAGTATCCCTCGTCCAGGAACTCCCTTCAAATAACACAAAATTTGTTTCAAGGCTGCCCAATGATGTACTGTTGGAGAGGATATAAATTGACTTACAAAACAAAACTGATGAGTAAGCAATATCAAGGTGGGTCACTGTAAGATAGTTCAGTTTTTCAACCAGTCTTCTATATCGTTCAGGATTATCAAAAGCATCTCCATCTTTCGTAAGTTGCTGGTTAGGAAGCATAGGAGTACTACATGGTTTAACTCCTAATTTTTTAGTCTCTGTTGATAAGTCTAGAATATACTTCTTCTGAGATAAGAAAATGCTCCTTTTACTTCTTGACACCTCAATTCCTAAGAAGTACTTTAGCAACCCCAAATCTTTAGTATTAAACTGGCTTGTAAGAAAGATTTCAAAGATGAAATTCCTTGAGTATCACTTTCAGTGACGACGATATCATCTACATACACAACAAGTAGAATAATGCCAGATGCCGACTGCTTATAAAATACTTTATGATTATATTTGTTTTTACTCATTCCAAACCTCTCTATTGCTTGACTGAATTTTTCAAACCAAGCATCGGGACTCTGCTTCAATCTATATAGTGATTTTCGAAGGCGACAAACCTTCTCAAACTCCCCCTGAGCGACAAACCCAGGTGGTTGCTCCATATACACTTCCTCCTACAGATTATCACGCAAGAAGGCATTTTTGACATCAAGTTGATAAAGAGGTCAATCATATGTAGCCGCCATAGAAATAAATAATCGTACTGAAGTCAACTTGGCCACAAGGGAAAAAGTGTCAGAATAGTCCACGCCATATGTTTGTGCATAGCCTTTAGCCACTAGGCGAGCTTTTAAATGAGCCATCGAACCATTAGAATTAAATTTGACTGCAAAGATCCACTTGCACCCAACAGCTTTCTTATCAACGGGTAGGTCTACCATATCCCAAGTACCATTCTCCACTAAGCATTCATCTCTTCTAGCATGGCATCACGCCAACCAGAATAGGATAAGGCTTGGTGAATAGACTTGGGAATCTCGACAAAGTCAAGAAATGCAACAAAAGAATAAGAAGTAGAGGACATGCGATCATAGTTAACAAAAGAGGAAATAGGATAAATACACTGATGCTTACCTTTTCGTAGAGCAATGGACAAATCAATGTCACTGGGCATTGGATCCAATAACAAAAAGAGACTGGTGCCGGACTTATCACAGGAGGATTAAGTTGTCGAAAATAAACTTGAGTAATAGATGGTTTCGGTTGAGGTGGTGGTGGTTGTTGTATTGAAGCAGTACTAGGTTTTTGATAGATGACATGATATACTGATACATCATCCTTTTGGTGACACATAGGAGCAGATGTGGAAGTAAAGAAAGGAAGGTGTTTAAGGAATGTAACATAACTGACACGAGATACCTATTCAGAAGAGGAGAATAGCACCTATGCCCCTTTTGGAAATGAGAGTATCCCAGGAAAACACATTTTAATGACTTGTACAATTTGGAATGCACATCACGAACAAAGTAAGAACAACCAAAAATTCGAGGTTCGATAGGAAACACAAATTTATTAAGGAACAAAATTTTATATGGGATTTAATTATGAAGGCCAGTAGAAGGCTTATGATTAATAAAAAAACAAGCTGTAGAAACAGCGTCGGCTTGAAACTGTTTAGAAACATGCATTTGAAAAAAAGAGCCCTTGTTATTTTAAGGTGTCTATTTTTTCTCTCAGCCATCCCATTTTGAGATGGAGTGTCAACGCAAGATGATTGATGAAGAATCCCATTTTGAGTCATGTAAGTCTGAAAAGAATCAGAAAAATATTCTTTGGCATTGTCACTTCGCAATGTTTGTATAGACACATTAAATTGAGTTTTTATTTCAGCACAAAAGGCTTAAAAATATTAAAGTAATTCAGAATGGGATTTTATTAAATAAAGCTAAGTCATACAAGAAAAATCATCCACAAAAGTTACAAATATCTAAATCCAGTCTTGGACATAACTGAACATGGTTCCCAAAATCTGAATGTACTAACTCAAAAACATGACCGGTCCATTTATTGACTCGAGGAACAGAAAACAAATGATGATGTTTTGCAAACTGACAAGACTCACAATCTAAAAAGGATACATCACGAAACTAAGGACATAATTTCTTCAAGAAAAGTAAAGAGGGATGTCCCAACCGACAATGAGCTTCAAAAGGGGATAAAGTACTGGAACAGGCAATGGTTCGGGGTACTGGGTATCCAAAATGTATAGACCTCCTGATTCTCGTCCTTTACCAATAATCCTCTTTGTCATAAAATCCTGAAACAGACAATGATCAGGAAAGAATAAGACACAATAGTTAAGAGTACGAGTGAGTTTGCTAACAGACATCAAATTAAAAGAAAAATTTGGCAAACTTAATATGGATGATAAAAACAGTGTTGGTGTGGGATGGATAGTGCTAGAGCTAAGGATAGAAGAGGTGGAACCATTTGCTAACGTGATAGAAGAAGGTAAGGCGTGTGATTTAAAGGTAGAAAAGAGACTGGGATTACCTGTCATATGATTTGTGGCACCAGAATCAATGACCCATTAAGAGGAAGAAGAAAGAAGACATGCATTAGTTTTACCTGATTTGGCAATGGCAGTGATAGATTTAGAGGAATTCCTTAGTGCTTCTTGGTACTGGGTAAATTTTGCGTACTCATCTACAGAAATTATAATAGTCTGATCGGAAGACAGATGAGGAGCGTCACTACTAGCTACAACATTGGTAGATTGAGATTCAAAAGATTTTTTTCTTTTGCAATTTCTAACAAGTTCGTTTAGTGTGACCTGGTTCATGACGATAATAACATACTACTCTTGTGTCTTGAGTGACAGCATGCTGGCCGTTGTCATTTCGATCGCTGTTACTTCCACCTCTGTTGCTATTCTGAGAATGGGGTCGGCCAATTGTTCCATTGTTATCACTGACAAGTGTACTAGAATGTTGTACAAGTGAGACGAGCACTAGTATTGTGCAAAGTATCCTGATAAAGACCTCTTTTAAAGAGGAAATATCAACACTAAACAAAATTTATGATTTGACACTTTCAAATTGAGGATTAAGACTAGTAAGAAAACTCATGACTGTAATCTGCTCACGCTAAGTTTGCTGGACTTTGATATCAGTACTAAAAGGTAACAAGGTATTTAATTCCTCATAAGTGCGTTTAAAGTTCATGAAATAGGCCCGAAGAGACTGAACCTGTTGTTCAGCCTGATAAAATCCCTTGCACACATCATAAATATGAGAAATATTCTCTTTACCAGAATACAGAAAAGTTAAATACTCCATCAATTCTTTCACATACTCACAATGAGTAACAAGACCAACTATCTCAGTATTAATAGAATTATGAATTTGCAAAAATAATTGAGCATTAGTTCTTAGCCATTCAGTACAAGTATTATCAGTGGGTGGATCCTCAATTAGATGATTATCTTTAGAAATACTTCGTAGATAAAGTCGGATAGTCTTGCACCAGTCTAAATAATTAGATCCATTCAGTTTATGTTCAGTAATTTTAGACAATATAGGAATTACGCTAGGCATAACCAAGTTCTTTTGTTCAGCCATTATAATCTTGAACACAAGAAAATACACTCCAAATAGACCAGAGAGACAACCAACAAAGCCAATGAAACAGAAGCACCAAACAGAAAAATGGCAGCAGATTTGAAACATATATCGCAACACAATAACAAGAGAAAAGGACTTTCTTGGTGACAGATGAGGATGACTCAAAACAGATAAGAGACGGTGCACCTCACGGGTGTGGAGGCATGTGTGACTCACTCGCTAAGAATCAGATGATTGGACTTTTTTGGCCAGCCAATCGGCAGTCTGTGCTCCAGATGAGAGGGGCGTGAGAAAGGATTGTCACTCTAACAAGGTGACCCAAAAATGATAACCTGCTCACAAGGATAGAACCTTAAACCAAAACTGCTCTCTTGGGCAGTGAAGAACCAAAGGAAAAATAGAGGAAAAAAAATCAGTCTGAAATTTTGATTTCCAACTTTGATACCATGTAACCATAGAAGAGAAAATTTTTTTATTTTCAATTGAGAAAGTGTACATATATATATTCAACATCATGAAAGCTAAATTAGGAAAATATATCACTAATTCCTGTAATCAAGCTATTTCTACAATCAAGCTACTGATATAAATAACTTCTACAATCAAGCTATTCCAATCAAGCTAATATAAATAACTCCTACAATTAAGCTACTGATATACCAATTTACAGCCACACATCTTGTAAAAATTATCATAAAGAAAAAGTACTTTAATTAGTGCTCCTTGCTCGACCAAATCCTTCTTTGTTCCTGCTACTAACTTTAACTCTCTTCCTTTACACTTCATTCTTATACCTACTTTTCCCACAGTAGAAGGGAGAGAAGGAAGATGAAACAGAAAGGGGAGGAAATAACAATTCATTCCATCATTTCTCTTGAATCTGAGCCCTTGGTGCAGTGATCCATGAAGAAGCTGGAAACCAAACTGATTTCCATAGAACATCAGCTAATTTTTAGGAATCTTGAAGATGCAGACGTGTTTTAATGAAAATGCTTTAAAGGAGGCCATGCTGATTAATTGTGCCAAACATGAGTTGGCTGCACTACGCCAGGCTTGTTTGCTGATCGAGTCTTTATGAAGCCAATTTTTGGGCCATATGCAATCTTTTAGACAGATGACCTGTTCGTTTGGCAACTCTGTTCTGATTGCTTGAAGACTTGTTCATTTGGCAACTCTATTCTGATTGTTTGAAGTCCCGGTCCAGTATTGGTTGACCAAATACTGCAAAAAATATGACTCTTTTTTTTGTAATATGCGTGCATGTGTGTGTGTGAGAGAGAGAGAGGGGTCTGGTCTGGATTGTAGCGGGTATTTATGGTTGTGGTAGAAGGTGAAAGTGAGCGAGGATATGGGCTTTTCCAACAGATGGGAGAACACCAAGTGTTCAAGCACTTGATTTTCATCTTGTAAACGCTATTTGGATGTACCATATGAGCTTGCACAATTGCTAGCTGGAGATACACTGACCTGCTAGCTCTAGTAAGAATGATACACTGACCTGCTAGTTCTATTAAGAATAATTCTGAGGCTCTATGATGATGAAAAAGGGCTATCAGGGAGTAGTCTGAACCCAAGTAGCTGCAGTATTCAGTCTATAGACATCCACTGGTTCTGACATTCCGATCATGATGAAGAGATTGATCAGAGCTTGGTCTGAGCTCCTCTATGACTACATGAGGCAACTTATCTTCACCATGATCAGTCCATACCCTACAGTCCTGGTAAACAAGCTCTGAACAAAGCACCTTGGTGGTATGATTTACCTCTGCAAAAAAAGTCTTCATTTCTTCCTCCTCTTTTTTTTATTGTTTTTTTCCTTCTCTTCATTTATCCTTTTTTTGGAACTTCTAAAAGTTACTGCACAAGTAGATTTGATGCATTATGTTTGAACTCAAACTAAATTTTCTTGAATTTGTTAAAATTTCAGCTTGGAAAGATGCAGTTGAAGAAGCTTGCCAGAATGGCATTCGAGTTATTGCAGAACCAGGAGGGAGTATTAGGGATCAGGATGCTGTGGACTGCTGTAATAAGTATGGTGTTTCTCTTCTCTTCACAGATGTGAGACACTTTAGGCACTGAAGGTGAATTAATCTGCACCCTGCTGCCCAAAAAGAAAGCCTTGAAGGTAAAAATAAAGGGTTTTATGGAGACAAAGGAATCGTGCAGCCAAGGTTTCCGAATTTGAGAGTAACCTGCAGTTTTAGCGAAGCTATAGCAAATACTCGAGCCTCTTATCCCAGTACTGCCAAGATTAATTAAATTTTGTTGGGCCTGAAATATCTTGAGGACTCTTAACTTTTTCACTTCCAAGCTATTGATCACAGATGTTTAAGCATGAAAATTTGGTGCAATGGATCAAAATTTCTTTTTGGCACCTAAGCTTTCAACTTTCTTTTAGTTTTTGAGTGCACCAAAGCAGGCCTTTTGTTTGGTAACTAACATTGAAGTAGCTTCCTCCAAAGATGCGAATCAAGAAGTGGAGGGCAAATTAAAAACCTGGCATTAAATCTCTGTGCAGTGACTTTTAATCCATTTATTTGAAATTCTGAAGTGAAAGAGGGTAGTTGCCAGATTGTTAGATAAGCGCTCTCATTGCCGTTGATGTAGATATGGTAGATCTTTTTGGGGCTTTGATTGGTGGTTTTGGCAACAATGAGATCATCATTTTAGGAAATGATGTGCACTGACTATCATATCTAAGCGACAAAAGTTGGATCATTAATGATCTTTAAAAGATCTAAATTACGGTTACCCCAAGCTGCTAAAGATCAATAGGCAGGCTTGGTGCATTCATGGCGAGGGAACTACCTTTGCTGCTTCCTGCATTTAGCGGATCCACCCTATGCAATTTCTTTTATACTGCTGACTAGGTGACCTTCTCCAGGTCAGTTCTCTTTAAGTAATCGCTTCCAGCAGCAGTCTCTGGTATGCTTACAAATGCTCTTCGATCACGTCGTCAGCACTTAGAGTGCTGCTGCAAGTCTGTACAAGATTACACACTTACGATTCTCTTTAGGGCACCTCTTTAGGTAAATGTCTACGCTTAGAGTAATTTTATAGATACCTCTATATATATTTTAAAAAAAAATTGTATGCATTAATATCATTCTGTACACATTTAGACCTTTCTTATAATTTTGATCTTGTATATATTTAGAAAAAATCTATATATACTTAAATTTTAACTTTATATATACTTGGAAGATACATACACACTTAGCCTTTTCATATGTACACTTGAACTTTAACCATATGCACTCTAAGAAGAATTCCGCATATACTTGAATTTTGATGCTATACACACATGGAATAATTATATATATACTTCTATCATCCTATTTGCACTTATATCATTTTGTACATATTTGAAACAATTCTATACACAAAAATTTGAAGTCTGTACATTTTTAGAATAGTCCATACTTAAACCACCTTGTACATACTTAACCTTTCCTTATATACACTTGAATTCTGATCCAGGACACACTTAGAAGAATCTTATATACATTTATATCATCTTATACATATTTAGAAGAATATTGTATACACTTATATTGTTGTGTATGCACTTAGTTTTCTTTTGTACATACTTAGATCTTGATCCGGTACATACTTGACCTATTTACCTGTCACCAGCGTATTGGACCGCGCAATCCCCTTTGCTGCAGGCTCAATTTTTGTGTCCATCGATGCGGCGTCGAGGCGTCCCTCGACCATAAATAAAATCATTATATTTGTCTCCAATCATTATTGAAGCGGTTGCTCATTTGAGAAGCAATCGAGAGGGCTATAAAAGCTAAGAAAAATTGTCAAAAACTTGCTATTAAATAAAACCTTTCTAAACTCCGATGTTTATAATATGTGAACCGCTTAAGATTACTAGACCGTAGTTATCCATCTGCCCCCACTTTATTACCTTATTTGGGACAAATGTAGCGGTTAAAAAATAATATGAATACAAATATGAGGATATGTGGCAATGCCCATCACTTCTATGCATTGATATATGGACATAAAGATGTCCCTGCTTCGTCTTGTTCATCATATCCATTATATTAAATTTAATTAATTATACTTATTTATTAATATAATTGCAAACTTATAATGAAAAATTTTACAAGCAATCATCAATCAAATTTTTTTTTTTGGACCCATTCCATTTGCCCAATTTAAAATTAAAGAGAGAGAAAAAACAGCCCACAATTTCTTTTTTTTTTATAAAGCGGGTGATCATACTAGTCTACTACGAGTCAACCCTGATATATCAAATACAAAATTTGCGTGAGTACAATGGGGCAGGGATCTCCCTGTTTCCAAATCCAAAGCCAGAGTGATAGGCCACTGAGGCTGCCACCCAATTTGCCGCAGCATTAGCTTCCCTGTAGACATGCCGGATCTGGACTGAATGAACCTCCCGAAGAATAGACCAGATATCATGGAGTAAAGGGTTGCTAGAATGTGAGCATCGGAATCCTGCCGCACCCACCGGATGACAGTAGAAGAGTCCCCCTCGATGATGAGGCAGTGAGCATGTAGGATCCGAGTGGCATAAGAGATACCAGCCCAAGCGGCATAAAGCTCAGTAAGAGGAACTGAGGAGTCAAGGCGGCCGAAACCACCTGCCGCCAACATTACTCCATTAGTCCCATGGATAATGAAAGCTGAGCCAGCACATCTTCCCCGAACATTCCCATCAAAATTGACTTTGACAAACCCTGGAGGTGGGGGCTCCCAAGATATAAAAATTGTATGCTGGTTCGCTGCCGCAGTAGCAGAGGAGTCCCAGTGGCCAAAGCTGTCAGAATCAGAAGCAGAACCATGAAGTGTGTATTCGTCAGATAAGGAAATAACTTTCCTCACAACCCTATGGGGAGAAACTACATATCAGAGAAAATAAGCAAGTTACGCGATAGCCAAATCTAGTAGGCTGTGCCAACTCAAATAGCACCCTACTGCCGAATTCTCCCCCGATGTCACTCAAGAGAGCAGTCCTTCGAGAGCCGTCAGCACCCTCTCTTGGGTAGTAACCCATCATCAGCCAAATTTATCTCGCTCTAGGACAGCTGAATATAGCATGATCAGTGGTTTCCTCCTATCCACATAATAGGCAGGTAGCCTGAATGGCCATACCCCTCCCAGCCAGCAATGAGTAGGTGGGAAGACAGTCCCACACAAGCTTCCAAATGAAGAGTTGGATCCTGTGATGGATAGGGAGCTTTCATATCCAAGCTGCATCAATCATATGCTGTAGGTGTGGCCGATAAATCCTTATGAGATCCCTCATATGCGCAGTAGAAAGACATGATCACTTCCATAATCTAGTATCAGCCGAGTGGCCTGGTATGAGTGGAATAGAAAGCACCCTGCGAGCTAACTCCTCCCCAAAGAATCGAGTCACCGTTGGACTATGCTAGGAAGTATGATTCGAAGAAATGAAATCTATGGCTCTCATACTGTTAGGTACATCCATGCTGAGAAAAGTAGGTTAGAGAGAGAGGGGAGCTCAGAAATCTAAGTATCTGAATAACATCAACCGAGGATCCATCAGCAATCATCCATGAGATGTTCCTCAAGATCATCGAGGCATGCCGACAAACCTTCTTCCAGAAGAGAGAATATCCAGAGGAAGTTGAAAATCTGTAGAGGGAGTCCAATCCCCATAACATGCCCGCATGAAGGAGCTCTAGAAGCAATGCAGATCCAATAGGAACCGCGAAGCATGCCTAGCAACCAGCGCCTCTCTTCTGACAAGCAAAGACTGAATTCCAAGGCCACCTTTAGAAATAGGCAAGCAGACATTGTCCTATGCCAACAGATGAATACCATGGCCATCCTGCATGGATCCCCATAGAAAGTCTCTAAAACATCTCTCTATCCTCCTTAGGCAAGTCCTCGGAACAGCAGCATTAGATAGAAGATAAAGAGAAAGAGAAGTAAGGACCGAGCGTATGAGGGTAATCCTCGACATCATAAATAACCCTATGACCTGCCAGCCATCAATACGGTCACGGATCCAACGCTCTATGTTAATATAATCTCTGCAATGTGGTTGTCTTCCCGTAATAGCGATCCCAAATAAGATAGCCTATCCATCTGCGTAGTAATGTTCAAGGTTTGGAGAATGGCCTCCCTCATAATAGCAGTCGTTTTCGGACTAAAACAGATGGACTTATGAAGATTAACTCTTTGACTAGAGGCCTGGCAGTAGCGCTGGATGATAGAAGCAAAGGTCGCAGCATTTTGGATAGTGGCCCGACCTAGTAAATGCAATCATCAGCAAACAAAAGATGAGAGACCGAAGGGCCTTGGGAAGCCGCAGTAAAAGGGGTAATGCGAAGGTCATCCTGTGCCTGGGCAAATGCATGAGAGAGATCATCAGCAACAAGGATGAACATGAATGGGGATAAAGAGCATCCCTGATGTAGCCCAATAGCAAAGTGGAAGAAATTAGTCTGACTACCGTTAACGATAAGAGAGAATGACGGCCGGTGAATGCATGCTATGATCCATTCAATCACAAGGCCATCAAACCCAAACTCACGGAGAGTGCGATACAAAAAATCCCAGTTCACCCTGTCATAAGCTCGCTCCATGTAAAGCTTAACATCCATAAGACATTGGTGGGTAGGAGATCTCTGAAGGTCGTGCATAAACTCCTGGGCAATCAATATATTATCAGTGATGCAACACCCTCTGATAAAAGCACCCTACTCCATAGAAATGAGGCAAGGTATAACATTCTGTAGGCAAGTCACAATAATACGTGCACAGATCTTGTACAGAGTAGTGCACAAGCTGATATGCCAAAAATGCTAAGGGACGGACGCATCAGAGCGCTTAGGCACAAGAGTGATGAAAGTCTGATTCTAATCAGCAGGAATTACTTTGGTTGGAAAACACTTTGGATGGCCTGCACAACATCTTGGCTGACTATGGTCCAATAATGGCGGAAGAAGAAAGGCGGGAACCCATCAGGCCCAGGGGCCTTGTCCGACCCAAGCTCCCAAACAATGCGGATGTTTTATACTGCTGACTAGGTGACCTTCTCCAGGTCAGTTCTCTTTAAGTAATCGCTTCCAGCAGCAGTCTCTGGTATGCTTACAAATGCTCTTCGATCACGTCGTCAGCACTTAGAGTGCTGCTGCAAGTCTGTACAAGATTACACACTTACGATTCTCTTTAGGGCACCTCTTTAGGTAAATGTCTACGCTTAGAGTAATTTTATAGATACCTCTATATATATTTTTTTAAAAAAAAATTGTATGCATTAATATCATTCTGTACACATTTAGACCTTTCTTATAATTTTGATCTTGTATATATTTAGAAAAAATCTATATATACTTAAATTTTAACTTTATATATACTTGGAAGATACATACACACTTAGCCTTTTCATATGTACACTTGAACTTTAACCATATGCACTCTAAGAAGAATTCCGCATATACTTGAATTTTGATGCTATACACACATGGAATAATATATATATACTTCTATCATCCTATTTGCACTTATATCATTTTGTACATATTTGAAACAATTCTATACACATATAAATTTGAAGTCTGTACATTTTTAGAATAATCCATACTTAAACCACCTTGTACATACTTAACCTTTCCTTATATACACTTGAATTCTGATCCAGTACACACTTAGAAGAATCTTATATACATTTATATCATCTTATACATATTTAGAAGAATATTGTATACACCTATATTGTTGTGTATGCACTTAGTTTTCTTTTGTACATACTTAGATCTTGGTCCAATACATACTTGACCTATTTACCTGTCACCAGCGTATTGGACCGCGCAATCCCCTTTGCTGCAGGCTCATTTGCGTCCATCGATGCGGCGTCGAGGCGTCCCTCGACCATAAGTCAATCATCGTCCGAAGCCTCACTCGCTGGATTCCTCCAGAGGCAATTTCAAGGGAATTTCAGCGTGCGGGGATAGCAGGGGACATTGAAGCGGTTTTACTGGCTAATCGGCATTTTCTCTTCAGATTCTCCGATCCCAGTGCTGTGGAGACTGCTCTTGGAAGACCCTGGGTGGCCAACGGTCAGCTGCTTGTTGTTGCAATGTGGCACCCAGATTTTGTGCCGGCTGAGAGCTCGATCCTCAATGCTCTGCTGTGTATTTGTCTTCCTCAACTCCCTATCGAGTATTGGACGGATGAGGTGCTCTCTTCGATCCTTTCAGTCGCTGGGCAATTCCTCTTCGTTGATGCTTCCACCAGAGATCGGAGTCGAGGAGGCTTTGCGCGTGCATGCGTCCGCGTAGATTTGAGTAAGCCCCTGCGGCCTGGAGCAAGGATTAGAGGCAATAGAACTCCATTTTGGCAGCAGTTCTCTTACGAGAACTTGGAAGGCATCTGTGGCTCGTGTGGCGCCCTGCATTTTGATGGTGTCTGTGGGGCAGAGCCGGTTGTTTTGTCTTCCTCCGTGCCCTCTTCTGAACCTCGCTTTGGTTCATGGATGGTTGCTCTCAGACGTAGGAAGGCTCCACCATCTCAGAAGCCAGCGGCTGGACCTTCTCCTCCGGGAGGAAATGCTGGAGCTTCTTCCTCTGCTTCCATGGATGGATGGTCTCTCCCGAAGAAGGTAGCGCATCGATCGGGAGGCAGAGCAACTGGGAACCTGGGAAATGAGCCACAGAAGATTGCTACAGTGCAGGAGTATTCAGCGTGCCGGTCTCCTCTTATTAGCGTGCCGGTTCGTTCTGAAGCTGAGAAGCAGATGATCCATTCCAATCCTTTTGCAAATTTGGCTTCAGATCAAACTGCAGATGGTGAGCAAGTTAACTTGATGCATAATGTGGAAGCTCAGATAGGTCAGTCCAAGAGGGCCCGGCCAATTGAGATAATTCAGCATAGAGGGGTTTCTAAGTCTTTAAAAGGAAAAGGAAAAGCCCTTCTACGTGGAAAGGGTAAGGCCCTGGACCTTTTCAAATTTGAAGCTTCTGCAGACTCCCTTCAGGGATCTACTGGCCTTAATGGGCCGGGAGCCAAGAAGTCCTGCCGTAAGGATGGGCCTGCTCGGGAGATCTGTTTAGGGCCCTCCTTGCCGATTCAAATTGGGGGTTTGGATCATGATTCGGCAGTCTCCCTCATCAAGAAGGCCATTCAGAGGGGGGATTCAGCGGTGGTCATGGAAGTATCTCATCCTGATAGCCAGGTTATGGAGGGATACGCTACTAAGGGGCTTTCGGGTACCCTTTCTTCCAGTAATCTGACAGCTCAGGAGTTGACTGGGGACATGGATGAAGTCCCCTCCTCAAAAGGTTCTGAATGAAGATTCTTATCTGGAACGTGCGAGGTGCTCTTAAACCCTCGTTTCAATCCTCGTTTGGGAGATTATTACAGCTTCATGCTTTTGACATATGTGTCCTTTTGGAGACCCGCCTTTCGGGGGATAGTCTGGCTCGCATTCAGAGACAGTTTTCTAGATTATGGTCTACTTATGCGGTTGAGTCGGCTGGTCTCTCCGGAGGTATTCTGGCGCTTTGGAGACATGATAATATCAGAGTTGACGCTTTCCATGGCTGCGGTCAGCAAGTAGCTCTGGTTATATCTGAGGGGTCCTCTGCTCCTTGGCTCCTATCGGGCATCTATGCTAGCACTGACTTTCGTATGCGCCGAATGCTTTGGGATGAGATCCTCTCCCTTCTTGATCAGGGTCTTCCCTCCCTTATTGCTGGTGACTTTAATTGCATTGTGGAGGCCAAGGAGAAAAGGGGGGGTAGGAAATTTGTGGATTCACCGGGTGTTGTTGAGTTTAGATCCTTCATTTCTTCGGCTAAGCTGTTAGATTTGGGGTTCTCTGGACACCAGTACACCTGGTGTAACAATCGTCAGGGTGCAGCTAGGGTGTCTGAAAGGCTGGACAGGGCTATGGTCTCTTCCTCTTGGCATCAGCTTTTTCCTTCTGTCACTATTACTCATCTTCCCAGAATTGGTTCCGATCACTGCCCCATCCTCATCTCCACTGATCATTCTCAGCAGCGTAGTCGGCAGTTTAGATTTGAAAAGTTCTAGACTTTTTATTCTTCAGCGAGAACCATTATCTCTCAGATCTGGCGATTACCTGTTAGAGGGAGTGCTACTTATCGACTATCTCGTCGATTAATCATAGCCAGGCGCCGACTCTCAAGTTGGAACAGAAGAGAGGTTGGGGACATTGTCAGGCAAGTTGAGAAGGTTGAATCTACTATTTCTTCCTTGCAGACGAAGGAGGATCAGGTGGGCTTCCTCCTGGATTCCGATCTTTTATCTCTCAGGTCCTGCCTGGCTTTGCATCACTCTCTTATGCTGCAGCAGGAGACTTATTGGAGGCAAAGGTCCAGAATTTAGTGGATTAGGGAGGGTGATCGAAATACTAAATTTTTTCATCAGTCCACCTTGAAACGCCGTGCGATGAATCGCATCAGGCATGTTGTTGATGATGAGGGTAATCTTCAGGAAGACGTTCAGTCAATCAGGGATCAGTTTTTTCAGTTCTTTCAGTCCAGATGGTCTGAGCATTCAGGGGTTGGATCCCCTGTTTTCCCTGTTCAGCCCCTCTATAGACTCTCTACGGCGGAGAATGATTGTCTTATCAGAGCAGTCACGGAGGAGGAGATTCATCGTGCTTTATGGGATCTTGGTGCTGATAAGGCCCCTGGGCCTGACGGATTCCCTCCTTTTTTCTTCCGCCACTATTGGGATATTGTGGGTCCAGATTTGGTGCAGGCTATTCATCTTGTCTTTCAGTTTCACACTATTCCTCCTGATTGGAACCGGACCCTTATCACCCTGGTGCCTAAGTGTCCAGATGCTTCTTCCCCCCAGCACTATCGGCCTATCAGTCTCTGCACCACCTTATATAAGGTTTGTGCTTGCCTTTTGGTTTCTCGAATGGAGTCAGTTATTCCTCGGCTTGTCTCCCCGAAGCAGGGTGCTTTTATTAGGGGGCGGAGTATTACTGATAACGCTCTCTTAGCCCAGGAGTTTATGCATGATCTGCAGCGTGCCTCTAGTCGTCAGCGTCTTATGGCTGTCAAGCTTGATATGGAGAGAGCTTATGACAGATTGAGTTGGGACTTTCTGCGATGCACCCTCCAGGAGTTCGGGTTTCATGATCTCTTTATTACCTGGATTATGGCATGTGTCCACCGGCCGTCTTTCTCTCTCCTTATTAATGGAGGGCAGACTGATTACTTCCATTCTGAGGTTGGCTTGAGGCAGGGATGTCCTCTTTCCCCCTTCCTTTTTATTCTATCTGCTGATGCTCTGTCCCGGGCTCTCTCTCAGGCTCAGATGGACTCATCTTTGGAGCCCTATTCTGCTGGTCCTCTTGGGCCCACTCTTTCCCATCTAATGTTTGCGGATGACTGCATTCTTCTAGGGAAGGCTTCTACCCGTAATGCTTCCATTTTGGCGACCATTCTATAAGATTATTGTTGGGCATCTGGTCAGAGAATTAATCTCAACAAGTCCTTGATCTGTTTTAGCCCAAAGACACCTCCCATGGTCAGGGGTTCTATATTGCAAACTATGGGGATTTCTACTCAGGCTGATCAGCTGTCTTACCTTGGGATTCCCATCATGGGTAGAAGGCCTCGGATTTCCGACTTCAGTATCCTAGAAAGGAGGGTCCGCGATCGCCTAGAAGGGTGGCAGGTTACTGGGCTCTCTATGATGGCTCGGATTACTCTTCTTCGCTCAGTCCTGTCTTCTCTTCCTCTCTATCTGTTATCTAATGCGGCCATCCCTCTGACTTGTTTGCGAAAGATTGAGAGATACTTTGGGACTTCCTTTGGGCCTCTATGCAGGAAGGTCATGGTGTTCATCTTCTTGCTTGGGATATTGTCTGTATGCCGACTGCTGAGGGAGGGCTCGGGATCCAGTCTCTTATGGCCAGGCGGGAAGCTCTTATAGCTAGGCATGCTTCGCGGTTCTTGCTTGATCCGCATTGTTTGTGGAGCTCCTTCATGCGTGCCAAATATGGTGACTGGAATCACTCTGCTTCCCCTCAATCCTCCCACCGGCACTCCTTCTTCTGGAAAGAGGTTTGTCGTCACGCTCCGGCTGTTCTTGATGGCATTTCTTGGATTATTGGCGATGGTTCCTCTGTAGATGTTCTTCAGGACGCCTGGATTATTGACCTTCCACTTTCTCGATGGCCTACTTTTGTTACCACTGATATCCCTAATGGAATGAGAGTCTCTGATCTTATTTCTCATGATCATTCTGCTTGGCTTTCCTCATCGATATCGTGCTTCTTCGGGGATGAGCTCTACCATCGTGTTACTTCTCTTTCTCTCATTCTGGGCCACACTAATGACTCTAGGGTTTGGAGGAGAACTTGTTCGCCCCGGGCTTCTATGAGGGACCTCGTCGATATCTATCGGCCTCTGCCCCATCAAGTGATGGATTTGGCTTGGATCTGGCATCTTCCCATTCACCCTAGAGTGCGTCTATTCGTATGGAAGCTTGCTTGGAGTATTCTTCCGACTTGTTCCCTGCTCTCGAGGAGAGGTTTGAGCATCATGCCTATATGCCCATTGTGTGGTCTCGAGGAGGAGACAATGGATCATGCTATCTTCTTATGCAGTAGAGCAAGACAGATCTGGCATAGTTCGGGGATGTGTCCTTGGGAGCATGATTCGGACTCCCAGTGTTTATCTTTCCTTCGGCTGATTAGGCAGGCTATGCGGAATGGTGTCTATCAGATGGTTCCGAGATGGGTTTATATTGCGTACCAGATCTGGTTATCCCGGAACCATATTGTTTTCACTGAGGAGGCTCCTACCTCCATTCGGGTCATTAGGTCCGCTGTCTCCTCAGCTGCTGAGTATACTTTCCATCAGAGCTCTCTGGATTCTGCTTGCCCTGGCTACTGGGACTCCCATGCTACTTCGGTAGCGCACCGGCGTACGGTCTTTGTTTCTTGGGAGCCCCCACCCCTAGGGTTTATTAAAATCAATTTTGATGGGAGTGTTCGCGGTAGACACGCGGGTTCAGCTTTTGTGATCAGAGGGTCGGATGGAATGATGATTGCGGCTGGCGGATTTGGATTGCTTGACTCTACTGTCCCCTATCCTGAACTGTATGCGGCGTGGGCTGGTATTTCTTATGCCTTTCGGACCCTGGGTGTCCAAAGGCTTATTATTGAAGGTGATTCTGCTACAGTTATTAGCTGGATCCGTCAGGATTCCACTGACTATCGGTTGTCCATCCCCATGATCAGTGATATCAGATCTCTTCTTCCAGGAGCTGCGAGTGCCCAGATTCGGCATATCTACAGGGAAGCCAATGGAGCTGCGGATTGGATTGCTGCCCGAGTGGCTTATCACTCTGGCTTTTGGAGCTGGCAGCGGGGTGACCCTTGCCCTACTATTCTAGGCCAAATATTGTATTCCGATATTTCGGGTTTGACTCACCCTAGATTGGTGTGATCACCCGTCTGTACCAAAAAAAAAAAATCATTATATTTGTCTCCAATCATTATTGAAGCGGTTGCTCATTTGAGAAGCAATCGAGAGGGCTATAAAAGCTAATAAAAATTGTCAAAATCTTGCTATTAAATAAAACCTTTCTAAACTCCGATGTTTATAATATGTGAACCGCTTAAGATTACTAGACCGTAGTTATCCATCTGCCCCCACTTTATTACCTTATTTGGGACAAATGTAGCGGTTAAAAAATAATATGAATACAAATATGAGGATATGTGGCAATGCCCATCACTTCTATGCATTGATATATGGACATAAAGATGTCCCTGCTTCGTCTTGTTCATCATATCCATTATATTAAATTTAATTAATTATACTTATTTATTAATATAATTGCAAACTTATAATGAAAAATTTTACAAGCAATCAACAATCATAATTTTTTTTTTGTCCCATTCCATTTGCCCAATTTAAAATTAAAGAGAGAGAAAAAAAAAATAGCTTACAATTTCTTTTTTTTTTTTGATAAAAACGGGTGATCATACTAGTCTACTACGAGTCAACCATGATATATCAGAATACAAAATTTGTGTGAGTACAATGGGGCAGGGATCTCCCAGTTTCCAAATCCAAAAGCCAGAGTGATAGGCCAGTGAGGCCACCACCCAATTTGCCGCAGCATTAGCTTCCCTGTAGACATGCCGGATCTAGACTGAATGAATCTCCCGAAGAATAGACCAGATATCATGGAGTAAAGGGTTGCTAGGAATGTGAGCATCGGAATCCTGCCGCACCCACCGGATGACAATAGAAGAGTCCCCCTCGATGATAAGGCAGTGAGCATGTAGGATCCAAGTGGCATAAGAGATACCAGCCCAAGCGGCATAAAGCTCAGTCAGAGAAACTGAGGAGTCAAGGCGGCCGAAACCACCTGCCGCCAACACTACTCCATCAGTCCCATGGATAATGAAAGCTGAGCCAGCACATCTTCCCCGAACACTCACATCAAAATTGACTTTGACAAACCCTGAAGGTGGGGCTCCCAAGATATAAAAACCGTATGCCGGTTCGCTACGGCAGCAGCAGAGGAGTCCCAGTGGCCAAAGCTGTCAGAATCAGAAGCAAAACCATGAAGTGTGTATTCGTCAGAGAAAGAAATAACTTTCCTCACAACCCTATGGGGAGAAACTACATCATCAGAGAAAATAAGCAGGTTACGCGATAGCCAAATCTAGTAGGCTGTGCCAGCCCAAATAGCGCCCTGCTGCCGAATTCTCCCCCGATGTCACTCAAGAGAGCAATCCTTCGAGAGCCGTTAACACCCTCTCTTGGGTAGTAACCCATCATCAGCCAAATCTGTCTCGCTCTAGGACAGCTGAATATAGCATGATCAATGGTCTCCTCCTGTCCACATAATAGGCAGGTAGCCTGAATGGCCATACCCCTCCCAGCCAGAATGAGTAGGTGGGAAGACAGTCCCACACAAGCTTCCAAATGAAGAGCTGGATCCTGCGATGGATAGGGAGCTTCCAGATCCAAGCTGCATCAATCATATGCTGCGGGTGTGGCCGATAAATCCTTATGAGATCCCTCATAGGCGCAGTAAAAAGACATGATCGCTTCCATAATCTAGTATCAACCGAGTGGCCCGGTATGAGTGGAATAGAAAGCACCCTGCGAGCTAACTCCTCCCCAAAGAATCGAGTCACCGTTGGACTATGCTAGGAAGTATGATTCGAAGAAATGAAATCTATGACTCTCATACTGTTAGGTACATCCATGCTGAGAAAAGTAGGCCAGAGAGAGAGGGGGAGCTCAGAAATCTAAGTATCCTGAATAACATCAACCGAGGATCCATCAGCAATCATCCACGAGATGTTCTTCAAGATCATCGGGGCATGTCGGCAGACCTCCTTCCATAAGAGAGAATATCCAGAGGAGGATTTAAAATCTGTAGAGGGAGTCCAATCCCCATAACGGGCCCGCATGAAGGAGCTCCAGAAGCAATGCGGATCCAATAGGAACCGCGAAGCATGCCTAGCAACTAGTGCCTCTCTTCTGACAATCAAAGACTGAATTCCAAGGCCACCTTTAGAAATAGGCAAGCAGACAGTGTTCCATGCCAACAGATGAATACCATGGTCATCCTGCATGGATCCCCATAGAAAGTCTCTAAAACATCTCTCTATCCTCCTTAGGCAAGTCCTTAGAACAGCATCATTAGATAGAAGATAAAGAGGAAGAGAAGTGAGGACCGAGCGTATGAGGGTAATCCTCGCCATCATAAATAACCCTATGACCTGCCAGCCATCAATACGGTCACGGATCCGATGCTCTAGGTCAATATAATCTCTGCAACGTGGCTGTCTTCCCGTAATAGGGATCCCCAAATAAGATAGCCTGTCCATTTGCGTAGTAATGTTCAAGGTTTGGAGAATGGTCTCCCTCATAATAGCAGTCATTTTCGGACTAAAATAGATGGACTTATAAAGATTAACTCTTTGACTAAAGGCCTGGCAGTAGCGCTGGATGATAGAAGCAAAGGTCGCAACATTTTGGATAGTGGCCCGACCTAGTAAAATGCAATCATCAGCAAACAAAAGATGAGAGATCGAGGGGCCTTGGGAAGCCGCAGTAAAAGGGGTAATGCGAAGGTCATCCTGTGCCTAGACAAATGCACGAGAGAGATCATCAGCAACAAGGATGAACATGAATGGGGATAACGAGCATCCCTGACGTAGCCCAATAGTAGAGTGGAAGAAATTAGTCTGACTACCGTTAATGATAAGAGAGAATGACGGCCGGTGAATGCATGCCATGATCCATTCAATCACAAGGCCATCAAACCCAAACTCACGGAGAGTGCGATACAGAAAATCCCAGCTCACCCTATCATAAGCTCGCTCCATGTAAAGCTTAACATCCATAAGACACTGGTGGGTAGGAGATCTCTGAAAGTCGTGCATAAACTCTTGGGCAATCAATATATTATCAGTGATGCAACACCCTCTGATAAAAGCACCCTGCTCCACAGAAATGAGGTAAGGTATGACATTCTATAGGCAAGTCACAATAATACGTGCACAGATCTTGTACAGAGTAGTGCACAAGCTGATGGGCCGAAAATGCTGAGGGACGGACACATCAAAGCGCTTAGGCATAAGAGTAATGAAAGTCCGATTCCAATCAGCAGGAATTACTTTGGTTGGAAAACACTCTGGATGGCCTGCACAACATCTTGGCTGACTATGGTCCAATAATGGCGGAAGAAGAAAGGCGGGAACCCATCAGGCCCAGGGGCCTTGTCCGACCCAAGCTCCCAAACAACCTTCTGTATCTCATCTACTGTAATCAGTCTGATAAGGAGGTTATTCTCCTCAGCTGAGACTCTCTTAGCAATCGGGACCGGATGGACAGAAAACCCATCGCCAGTGAGCTCCGACCATTTGGACTGAAAGAAGTGAAGAAGTTGATCCCTGATAATGTGAGGATCCTCCTGATAGAGCCCCGCCTCATCAGCAAGTATCCGAATTATGTTAGCTGCTCGACGCCTCAGGGTGGCCTGGTGAAAAAATCTGATATTTCGATCCCCTTCTCGAATCCACTGAATCCGAGACCTTTGCCTCCAAAAAATTTCTTACCGCTGCAAGAGGGAGTGGTGGAGAGCTAACTTAGCTCGAAGAGATGTGATGTCCTGATCAGTGAGGCAGCCCTCCTAGTTTCTTTGATATGAAGAGTACTAATGTCATCTTCAACCTGTTCCACCTTTCTGACCAGATCCCCAACCTCTAGTCTATTCCATCTACAGAGTCTACACCTAACAAGCTCCAGCCACCGAGATAGCCTGTAGGTAGCACTACCTCTCACAGGTAATTTTCAAACTTGAGAAATTAGGGCTCGAGCGGAAGAGTAGGAAGTCCAGAACTACTCAAACTGAAATAGTCTCCTCTGCTGAGCAGTCACATCGGTGGAAATCAAGATAGGACAGTGATCAGAAGCAATCCTTGGAAGATGAGTAACAGTGGTATCTGGATAAATCTGGAGCCAGTGGGCCGTAGCCAAAACCCTGTCCAATCTCTCCTAGACTCGCGCAGAACCCTGGTGGTTATTACACCAGGTGAATTGGGGGCCTGAGAACCCCAGGTCAAGCAATCCAGCATCTGAAATGAAAGACCTAAATTTCAAAATGCCAGCTGAACCCCTAGGCTGTCTGCCCCCTTTCTTCTCATTGGCCGCCACAATGCAATTGAAATCTCCAGCAAGGAGGGAAGGAACTCCCTGTGCAAGCAGAAAGTAAAGCTCAGACAAAAGAATGCGTCTTTCCCAAAAGTCAGTGCTGGCATAAACTCCTGATAGGAGCCAGGGGCCAAAAGTCTCCTCAGATATAACAAGGGCAACTTGCTAGTTGCACCGATGGAAGGCATTCACTCTGATGAAGGAATTATTCCAAAGAGCTAGAATACCTCCAGAAAGTCCCATAGACTCCACTGCATAAGATGACCAATATCTGGAGACCTGTCTTCTAAACCAACCTAAGCTATCACCCGACAATCGGGTTTCCACAAGAACACATATATCAAAATTATATAACTGCATGAGTCTGCCAAAGGAAGAATGAAATGAAGGTTTTCGAGCTCCTCTGACATTCCATATAAGTATCTTCATTTAATAGATAAAGGGGGTGGGACTCATCCAGGTCCTCAACCATATCATTACTAGAAAGGCCCCCATTAGTCGGGGGTACCACCCTCAAATTTCTGACTAGAGCACTCCACTAATCGGGAATCCTCCATTGTTACTTCAGTGTCCATTCGAGAGGATGGGGACGTGCCCAGGTGATCCTGTCCTTACCTCAGAATAGCTTCTTTGAGACAAAAAACAACTGAGTCATGTCCACAACCTTCCAGATGAGGTAGCTAGGCAGGTACTTCCTTCACCACACTTTGACTGCAATTAGACTGAACACCCTTTTCGACTCGAATCGCAGCACCCAGGCCTAGCTCCTGATAAGCTGAGAAAGTAAATTTATCTTGACTGGTGACTGAACCAGAAGGGATCACTTTACATTTCCTCTTCTCATTTTTAGAAGTTACACATTGGGTTAGGCCCTCCATAAGCCTGGCCCTCTTAAATGGGCCAGGATTGGCATTCTTATGGACCGTAGGCTGCCCGGCCCACATATCAGAACCCAGAAGAGCAAATGGATTTTCTGATATAAGATTGGAATTCAGATTAAATTGTGCAGCTCTGAACTCAGCTATTGCATCAGCCCCCCCTCACTAGGTGATTCAGACCCGGCACAGCCACCATCCACTGGCACAGCACCATTCACGGTGTGGCCGTCATCCCCCATCACACTTGGGATTTCAGATAAGCCGGAACAGCCCACAGCCAGTTGCACAGCTCCCATCCGCCGAGGAGCACCTTCTTTCCCTGGCATAGCACCTCTCCCAGCAAGGCCATTAGCCGCCACTATAGGAGGAAGTTCAGAAGACCCAGCATGGATTGCATCCACTGGCACAGAACCAGTCACCCGAGAGGACAGCTTCACTCCCTTGGTCGCCATGCCCGGCACAGTAGCAGGAGCAGCCATAGACTGAGAGTTCTTCTAAAGACGCCGGCGAGCCACCTTAACCGGCTTTCGCCACTCTTCCGCCGACGCCGAGCAAGGGACAGACCCAGCCAAATTAGGCTGAACATGGACCTTCCTTCTTGGTTCAGAAGCATGTCCAAGAGAAGACCTCCACTGTCGCACAGCTGCCATCCAAGGCCCAAACTTGGAACAAGCAGCGGAGGCCTCAGGCTCCGGCGAAGATGGGCAAGAGCCAGTCGAATGCAGAGAGCCACATCTAGGGCAGATGCCTTCCAAGTGTTCGTAGGCATATTGTTGCCAAAACGGATCTCGATTTCCCGTGACTCTGGCACCAGGACGAAAAGGCCGTCATAGATCAACACGCACGCATGCCCTGGCAAATCCACCCCTAATCTTCTCCTTGGTTGATGCATCGGAGAAGGCAAAGTATCCAGCCGGAGCAAGGATGGATCTCAGAATTCCATCTGACCTGATGGGGCCAGTTGACCCCATAAAAAATAAAAATTTTGGACGACCCACCTCAATCTCGGCATCGGCCGACGGCCCCAAAGGCCGACACCTCCAAGACCGACGGCCCCAAAGGCCGATGGCTCTAAGACCGACGGCCCCAAAGATCGACGGCCCCAAAGGCCGACACCTCCAAGACCGACGGCCCCAAAGACCAACGGCCCCAAAGGCCAACACCTCTAAGACCGATGGCCCCAAAGGCCGACGGCCTCAAAGGCCGACACCTCCAAGGCCGGCACCTCCAAGCCAGGCAGCCCCGGTACTTCCCAGCCGACCTCAGCACCTTCCCAAGCGGCTCGGCATCTTCCTAGCCGGCCCCGGCACCTTTCCAAGCGGCCCGGCATCTTCCTAGCCGGCCCTCTACGTCTCCAAGCTAGGCGGCTCCGGCACTTCCTAGCCGGCCCCGGCATCTTCCTAGCCGGCCCCCTACTTCTCAAAGCGAGTCGGCCCCGACACTTCCTCCGCCTCTCCAGTTCGGCCGAGTCGGCCAAGGCCATCCCCGACCGGCCCGACTCGGCCCCGGCGTCTCCAGTTCCGCCGAGTCGGCCAAGGCCATCCCTGGTCGGCCCGACTCGGCCCCGGCGTCTCCAGTTCCGCCGAGTCGGCTAGGGCCATCCCCGGCCGGCCCGACTCGGCCCCGGCGTCTCCTGCTCCTCCGAGTCGGCCAAGGCCATCCCCGGCCGGCCCGACTCGGCCCCGGCGTCTCCAGCTCCGCCGAGTCGGCCAAGGACATCCCCGGGCGGCCGGACTCGGACCCGGCGCCTCCAAGTCCGTCGATTCGGCCCCGCCCCGGCATTGTCTTGCCAGCGAGATTGGCCCAAGCCATCTCGGGTCGACCCGGCTCGGCCCTAATAAGACGGGATTTCCCAGTTCCCGCCATATCAGCCCCAGTGGTTCAAGAAGCCGCCTCTCTAACACGCGCCGCCCGACAGCGCCAGACGCGCGCGCTGCCCAACAGCCCCACCGGCTGATGGGACGTAGCCCACTAACCAGCCTAGATTCACGCAAGGGCTCAACAGATCTTCTGACTTCAAGCAATCCCACGTGATCATGCCAGGATCAACCCCTATAAAAAGGTGAATCCACTCACCAAACAGGTAGGCGCGATAACCCCCAAAATCGCCATCTCAACTTTCAGGAAGGAATCCCTCCTCCGGGAGACCTCCTTTCTCATACTAAAAAGGGCTCTCTCGAGCCCCTCTTCAGCTGTGACCTCAGTCACTAACTTGACCGTCGGAGGGTCCCACCGGAGACTCCCTTCGGTCCCGGAACTTTTCTGCAGGTAACCTGGTGAAGAAGAGCCGGGAGAAGCACTCCGTTCTCGACGTCCAGGAGAGGTGGTTGAGCGTCATCATGACCATAACTCAATCGGTAAGTTTGACAGCCTGATCCAAAGCAAGGCTGAAGAAATAGAGTCTGAAGCAGGGATGAACTCTATTCTCCAAGCCTCGGTGGCAATTGGTTGCCCATTGACAACCCATGGCCTCCCCAACATTGAATCCTTAGTAGATTGATCTGAGAAATGATGGATATGACACTTATGAGCGAGACTAATAGCAGCTATATCACCGACAACACCTCCTCGCCTGAGTTTACGGATGATTGCATCCGATGGAACCCATCGAAGAAAACTTCTCGCGAGGATGGCAATCTGCTCCCACCCACTCGCTTCCGCTTCTAGAGCTTCCGGTGTCGAAGCTTCGCTCAAGCTCAATCACCTCCACCGGCGAAGGAGAGGGAGTAACCCAAACGAAGCGATTATCTGCTAACCATCTCCACGGCATCCATTCCCTCTTAGCATCATCCACACCGTTAGGAGAGAGAGGGACTATATTCTCCATCTTTAGTGAGTTTAGGCAAAGAAATTGGCGACGATCGCCAGAGATCAAGAGACCGAGCAGAAGTCGGCTCACTAATCTTAAAGATTAAAATTTTAAAGAAAAAAATAAAAAAAGAACGAATTAAACGAAGTCAGGATAGACTCCCGCTGGTAGAGCTGATACAGATGTCGCATTATTTCTATGAATATAAATATGCATACAAAATTTTATATTTATATCAAATTATTACAGTTATTATTATTATTCTGACAAATACGAATATGAAGGCAGCTTAACCTGTCCGCTTCTTGCTATTGCCATTTCTCCCAAAGCTAGAAAGATGGTTGCCGACGTTTTTGTGATGTAATTAGGCAACGTGACACAGACTGGCAGCTGCCAACACCGGCCATAATGCATATAGAGACGTAAGCTTTTTTTAGCCCCTAGAATTCGACATGGAGGAAATGTTCAAAATGCGAGCATACTGTAAACTCGCGGACGGAGCTACCTAATTTTCAACATGTAAAAATGGGTGCAAGTGGATTGGATTAAACTAGTACCTAACTCGGTTTTGACCTATTGATCCTTGAGCCAAGATTGCCACAATCTGGCTGAAATCATGCACATATATAATAATCTAGGGCTAGATCAAGAAGACCAATAATATTTTCATAGGGCCGATTCAATGACCTAATATGAACAATGTAAAATTGGCTCAAGGATGGGCAATTTTGCATCCATAGACTAATTGGCCTATGGGTGTGCATCATGGCATGTCAAGGCCTCGCTATAATCATCAAATGGTCCACGAACGTCAAATTGACGGCCCTGGTATTTTCGCGAGGAATCTGGTAATTGGACGGCACTGATCATTTGACTGCACCGGTGTCCAATTCCGAGAAGTGGGCCCCTCGAACACGAGCGCGAAAAGCGAATCCTATGCCGATACGGCACGCGACTTCGGCGCGTCCGCCCGCCGCGATGCCTCTCGCCCGCCATGTCGTTTTCTAGCTTCCGTCGTTCCTCGCGAGCAACATAGTTGCAAAAAATAGCACGAACGATGGTTGGTCGGATGGAGACGACATCCGTTAAATTAATCGCTCCTGCGGTACACCAGAACCAGATCCTTCTGGAACTCCCCGCCTACCCCACGGTTAAAATCATCCCAACGGCGTCTTCGAGAGCGGGACGCCTCTCGGCTCGGCATCGACGTGGGCACGTGACCTATCTTCGGGGGGTATAATGTACCTCGTAATACATTAATATCGTGCTCCGCACAAGTTTTGGCTGGGTCGTGCTTCTGATCTGTATCTAATCCAACGGTCCGAAATTTGGAGAAATCGTAATTTCGTTCCGTAACGTACCTGGTCCGAGAGAGCGAAATCCGAATTGATGATTTTTCTGACAAATGAACTCCACGCCCCAATTTTTGAGGCATCAAGTCGCGTGTCGGGGCCTTCTGGCCCAAAAGTAGAAATTTTCCAAGTTTTTCGTGATCATACTCGTCGTCATGGTATCTTTCCACATAAAATCCTGCCGCACGAGAGTAAATCCCGAAACGCCTAAAAATTTCTAGGCGAGAAGGATCCTATGTCTGACTTAGGACAATGAACGGTCGATATTTGTCCTGCATAAAATATTTATACGCGCATGCACTGAAACTAATGATCTCTCCTCCCAAAGTCTTGTCTCCACAGCTTTCTCACGGTCAACACCCACCAACTCGAACCCAACAAACCCCAGATCTTTTATATATTCACTCCCCATTGTTCATAAATGTGACTTTCGAAATTCAAAATTAGGTCCAGAAAGGGTGTAAATTTATCAAAATGGTAGCGTATCTATCATTTCGACCTTTTTTTTTTAATTAAAAAAAAGAGAAGAGAGAGGGAGGAGCATAAAGAATTCCGTCGAGGGAGGTCGCCGCCAAGCCCTTGTCCTGCTACAAAAAGAGCTCCTCTCCCTCCCCCCAGTTTGTTCCATCTCCCGGTCCTTCACCTTCCCATCGCCTTATTCTAGACAAGGGTTTCGATTTAGAGGAGAGAGAAGGGGTCCAATGGCGTTCTCGACGCTCGCCCGATCTGCGACGCCTTTGATTGGTGGATCGCGTGACTGCTTCATTTCCGTCTCCGGAGCTCGGGCTCCTGACTCGTTCAAGGTGCGATATTTAGCATATTTTCCTTCGTTGGAGAGGATTTTGATAATAATTATTATTTTTGGCTCTCCTATGGATATGGTTGAAAATATGGGCGACAAGTTGCTGGTTTGGTGCTTTGGTTCGGTGCATGGGGTGACTGTGATCTCCCTCACCCATTTCTTTCTCGTTTTTGGATGTTTATTTACTTCTGTTGGCTGCTGAGACGATTGAATGTATGATATTTTGCTTTTCATAAAGAGCTTTTGTTGAATATTTGGTTAAAATTTGCAATTTTCATCAATTCGCTATTGATGGTTTCATTTTTCTTTTGATCGTTTCCTTTTTTTAGTCTACTGGAAATGAATGGAAACAAGCTTTTGCTTTTAAAAAGCTTTGGACGAAATTTTGCAGGTTTTTTATGGTTGCATATATGATTTTTTGTGATTATCCATCGGTGCAAAATTAAGAATTTTCTTATTTATATCGATTTTTTTTTCCTTCTCAGATATCCTGCATCAGAAGTCCAAGTTCAGCACAGATCCGTTCAAGTGCTTTTGGTTTAGCCCTTTCCTCTGTGGAGTCATCATTGTCACAGTTAAGTAGCAGTCCCAGTTTTTCTTGCTTCTATTGCGGCTACAAGTTTTGTTGTTTCCTTTAATAAGTAGTCTTTTTGGAGTTTTGCTTATAAGAGGCTTCATCTTCTTTCTTATGAGTTTTGCAGGAAATCTAGTGCTTGGAGCATTCAGCCAATTAAAGCTACAGCTACTGAGGCCCCTCCCGTTGTTCCAAGTAAGCTCCCCTGCATTATGATACAGAGTTAGATAATAAGTTTCGTTTTTCCATTTGTATTTTTCAATGGTGTGGGTTTTGATGTCTGGTTCTTACCTTGATTAGGGTTTTCAACTGGTGGGAAGACAAAGGTTGGCATAAATGGTGGGTTCTCAAATAATCCTTTGCACATTTTTGTACAGCTTCAGGGGTTCAGAAATGAATCTTTATATCAGTTGTGATGACAAGTTGTGTGAAGTTATGATTTCACTTTGCATGCATGTAGAAAAAGAGGGAGACTTGACTACACTTAAGTAGATTGCCCACTCAGATCCAGTCATGTCTATATCGGATGATCGAGATTCCACTTTAATGATCCAAATTCTTAGATTTGATCTACTATCTTTAAAATGTTTACACACCAAAAGTCATGTGATTTAGAGACCTTCAGTCTGCGCATCAAGTAGTCAAAAAATTGGATGGTGATAGATCACATCGATGGCTTGGATAATTGATACGAGACTCTAATCATTTAAATCTAGATCTGACTATATGATAGAGATTATCTCAAATATAACCAAGTTTTGTGCTCTCTCTCTCTCTCTCTCTCTGTGTGTGTGTCCACACACACACACATACATACTTACACAGACACATACATGCATATACATATTGTGTATCCTGATCTTATGAAATGGTTGATTAATTGGGAGGTCTGCATTATATCATTCATGTTTATGCATTAGCTGTTTTGCTTTTCTTAGTGTATATGTTTTTGGAGTCATCTGTAACTCAGGCATTTTACTTTCACATGTGCTTGTGTTTTGCTGACCAATCTTTGGTTTTAACATTTTCTCCAAATAGATGTTCCAGGAGCAATATTGCTCTTTAGATGTAGAATGATGTCTATAAGTCTCCACCTGGTTCATTTTAGCTTACCTGTATTGAATTGAACAGAATACATGCAAGGAATGTAATTCTTTTTTTAGTTGGAATCAATTCAAATGAACTGTGTAGCAATTATTTTTTGATTGAATATTGGACAGCCTGTTTGTTTGCTGTAACAATTAGAAGTTTCCAAGAGTGAAGCAACTGAATTTTCACAAATCTAATTGTCACCAATGAATCATACTATTTTTCTGCATTAAGATTTTTTGGTATGTTATATAGGTGTAACAAGCATGAGTATTTTGATGGAGATTTAAGATATCTTCTTACATACTGTTATCTAGGATGTTATAGATCTTTGAATTATGCAAGCATGATATCCTTTCTTGCCAATGACTATGCTGGAAACTTAGTTAACATCATGCCTTGCTTCAGGTTTTGGCCGGATTGGAAGGCTAGTCTTGCGCATAGCAACTAGCAGAGATGATATCGAAGTAGTAGCAGTTAATGATCCCTTCATCGATGCCAAGTACATGGTAAAGAAACTTATTTTTGCTGATTTCTTTTTTTTTTTTGGGGATTCTAAAAGCGACAATGTAAGGCACTAGGTTTGTATATGTTTTGCAAGACAGAAGAGAATAGGATATGTTTATTTGAATTTATAATGTAGGCATCATGCATTTTATTTTTTAATCTTGTATGTAGATTATCTCATTCTTTTCTGTATGGAAGTAATTTAGTGTGTCCCCACAACCTCCAGCATGCCAAACAGCAATGCCATGTTGAAAATGGTGTTTTCTTGAAGGTGCACTTTATACATTAGCAGCACAAATACAAGGTGGCTGAAAAGGAGATAAATTATAGAGTAAATTAATCTGAAATACGCAGCCAATTTCACCCAATTGAGATTGACTTCACCTTTATTGCCTATTTGTTGCTTGTACTACAATTGCAAATATTCTAATGGATATCTGCCAACTTGCATAGGAAGCCCACCTCTTTGTGATCCCAACACAACCAAGTTTTTATAATTAGGTAGATATCGAAAACTAGGAGAATTCCACGCACATGGTTTCAGATTAGTACATGAGTTGTTTAATTGACATGGCCTTATATTTGCTTTGGTTTTCAAAGGTAGGACTCAATTTTGGGTCATAGTGACAACTGATTATCTATTTATATCGGCAGAAAATATTTTAGCATAACTTACAAGCCAATAGGAAGGTGAAAGAATGGATCACCTGGAAGTTGGGATTTTCATTTTCCCTGTTGATGTTTGACTTAATTTTTTATCTATAAAATTGGTAGAAATTCTGCTTCTGTCCTAAAACAGAAAATGTTGGTGCTACAATAGTCAACAGTGGCCCTACTAATTATGAATAATATATAAAATGAATTCCATTTTGTTCCTGCTTTCTTTGAAGATACATCTTCTATATATCACACTTCTTTATCGTCAGCTAATGGAAGAAGGTGATTTCTCTTTGGTATGCATTTTTATAGCTCTAATGTCTTAAAGTAGCATCATTTTAAATTTATTACTTCTTTCCAGGCATACATGTTTAAGTATGATTCGACGCATGGGATATTCAAGGGAACCATCAAGGTTGTGGATGAGTCCACATTAGAAATCAATGGGAAAAAAATTGCAGTCACAAGCAAAAGGTAATGCAGAAATGTGATTATGGTTGTTCTATGGTTACTGAATTTTCATGTCTTTGTTGAGTGCTTACTTTTTTTCAGATCCTTGGCTGAACTTGTGTTATGACTGACCTGAAATACGCATCAAATTAACAACTGCATAACCTGTTCATGGAAGAAACTTTTCTATAATTGTTTTTTCAGAACATAAAATCAAGTGAGTTGTGTGGATTTTTTAAAAATCTTTTTCTTTGATGCAAAAACTGTACAACTAGCTGAGAAGGATCTCTAAAAAACTTTGGTATGTTTGATTTGTGTTAAGAAATATATTAATGGTTGGTGCTTAAAGGTTAAAAATGCCTGATAGTTCCATATTCATCAGAGATCCAGCCGGGATTCCTTGGAGTGATTTTGGAGCAGAATATGTTGTTGAATCTTCTGGTGTTTTTACAACAGTGGATAAGGCATCAGCTCACTTGAAGGTGCAGGGCCCTTTTTTTTGACCTAGGAATATTTCTTCCACTAATTTTCTTTTGTATGGAAAATTAACAATGGCATTTTCTTTTTCCTTTAAATTCCTGCAGGGTGGTGCCAAAAAAGTGGTAATATCAGCTCCATCAGCTGATGCTCCTATGTTCGTGGTTGGAGTAAATGAAAAGACGTATAAACCTGACATGAATATTGTTTCTAATGCTAGCTGCACAACCAACTGTCTTGCTCCATTAGCCAAGGTCTGCTGTTGTTGTAGAATGTGGTGCTTTGTTTTTATTTGAATGTCGTGCAATAAATGATTAAAATAACTAGGTGGTATTTGTAAATGTTTTTATGCTATGCAATCTATCCATCTGCAGTTGTATCTCTCTTTTTGTGTTTTATGAAATACCATGCCTCTCCTAACATTTCTGATCTCGAGTGTAGTATCATTTGAAGCATGCCCCTGTTCATGGTGTAAATAAATAACTTATATCTTGCAGGTTGTCCATGAGGAGTTTGGCATTCTTGAAGGCCTTATGACAACCGTCCATGCGACTACAGGTTTTTTCTTTTCTATTGTACATGCATCCTTACATTAGACAACCATCTAGACATGCTCCTTAAGTACAATCGTTGTGCATGGTTTGCTTTACCAGCATGCTATCTCTTAACAATACTTTGCCTTACTCTGTTCAGCAACACAGAAGACTGTGGACGGTCCATCAATGAAAGATTGGCGAGGAGGGCGTGGAGCTGGTCAAAACATCATTCCCAGTTCAACAGGTGCAGCAAAGGTGAGATCAAGATTATTTGCAATGCATTAAATGTTATTTTAAACTTTCATATGAATTGACCTTTCTCTTTGAATATCAGGCTGTCGGAAAAGTTCTTCCAGAGCTCAATGGGAAACTTACTGGGATGGCTTTCCGAGTTCCAACACCAAATGTTTCTGTTGTGGACTTGACTTGCCGACTTGAAAAAAGTGCTTCATATGATGATGTCAAAGCTGCTATCAAGTATGCATTCTGTTTCTTTCAATTAGTTGCAATCCATTATATATAATTCTTGGCTGCTATTGTATTGTAATGGGTTCTATGATGTTTCATAGCACTTGGTTTGCTATTTGTAATATCTTGTATTTAGACTTTCATATAATGCATGCTTCATACATTTTGCTGTAACTTGTAAAAATCTACGAACCCTCTTGCCTTTATACATGGAATCTTTTATAACTAGTTTCTGATTGCAACCTATTATTATAGCTTAAATACTCAAGTTTTTTAAAGATTAAATATTTCTCCTCTATGATGTTGGTTTCAGTCTTTCAGTTGAACCATGTAGCTGACCGTATCGCCTGAAATATTCTTTGGTTAGTCACATGACCCTAGGATGATATATGACTATCTTGATTTTGTATAGGTTTGTTAGTTTATATTATTGCTGAATTTAGACATGTAGGCTGACTAATCAGCATAAGCATACATAATTTAGATGAAATCCTTGAAATCTGACAGGTTTGCTTCTTTAAATTTAACACTATTCCTAACCAATTTGTTATAAAGTTTATAAATGCCGTGTTGATTTTGTTAGTGCTCTTCTTGGTTGGCTGTGTGTTTGTGAACCATGTCTATGTTTTCATACGTACTGAAATGAGCTGTAGCATTAATCAAGTCGTAATCCATCATGAAGAAATATGAACTTTGAGGTGAACCAGCTAAAATCAGGCTCAACTTAATTCTGCATCACTCTTACTGCTGCACTTTACCTGTGGTGGAATTTAGCTATATGTTGTTGACCATGTCTGAACTATGGTGCTTCATATACAACCTAGTGCAGGAATCTTATTGGTCTTGGGAGACATTTTTCCTCAACAGTTCTTCAATAATTGGCACCTGAATAGGTTTTTTCTTCATATCAATGACTATTACATCAGATAATCTTTGGTGCTGTGATGATGCTTTGCTTGAACTGCTCAACCTGCCTGATGTTATCTGGTGAAAGAAACCTTTTTTTTTTCAAATTATTTTTATACTTGTCAACATGCTCAGCATTAGCTGGTGAAAGTTTTTTTATTTATTTTTATAAAAGAGTCTGAAACAACATTGATATATGTTTTCTATTTCTAACTTACGCAAACATTTTTTGTCTCCCACCAATTACATTATCAAGTGTCTGAAAGACATGGAGGTAGCACCATGCATTTTAATGGCTTTGAATTATATACCCTATTGCCCTTTGAATTAGATCTCATTCCTTGTTCTTTTTGTCTGTCTCTCTGCCTGTGTGTGTTTGTGCATGGAACGATATCCTCTTCAGTCTGAGTTTTATTTTTCCATCTCCATCTCCAACAAGCCAAACTTGTGGATCATTCAGTGTCTATCTCGCTGGTATTAACTCAAAATTTCTGTAGTTGTTGGGTCAAAATCATATATGAGTATAATTTGGGGTAACATCAAGATTGTGAAGCTTCCACACCAATGAAAGGTGCAATGCACCAGATGTAAGTTCGCCTTTCAAACCCAGTATAGCACAGAAACGCCATATCAATGAAAGCTGCAATATATGTCCATAATCTATCCATGTTGATGATCCATAAAAATTTGTTTTCTTGAATGTAATTGTGGATCTCCCTAATCCCATTTCCTCCATGTGCTATTTTTCCTGCCATGCAGTTGACTGACGTAAAAGGGAATTCATTTCTCTGGACTAAACTTCCGAACCTTACCCACTTTTGATACTTAAACATCATCTGCAGAAATAAGGTTGATTAATGAGATGTGAGAAGCTTTATCAAAATTGTAGTAATAGGATGATGAACAAATTTGATGCTTGTGATGTTCTGGTGTGTTATTTGTAAAAAGGTAGAAATATCACTATTAAGAATAAATTGAGGAAATGATGATTTAAATGATTTGGACATTTGCAATGTGAACTTAGTGCGATGGAGTTATTTGATACATATATAACGAAAAATAAGTAGAGACAGATCAAAAATTACATAAGAGAAAGTGATAAAGAAAGATTTAATTCTTTGCACTTCACAGAAAATATGACTTTAAATGGAGCAGAATAGAAGAAAAGGTTTTACGTAGCCATCCATGACTAGTTTGGGAATAAGGCTTTATTGTTGCTGTTGATGATGTTCTGCTACATATGATTAAATCTATCAAACAAAGTATGTAGTGCCTAGTGGCAGTAGGTTCATTATTAAGGAAACAAATTGGAACGTAAAAGGTCCAAAAAAGACTACTAAATTAGTTTTCCTTCAAATACTGAAATCTGGAAATGTTGAAAATTTTAATAAATTGACAATTGTAGAAAGGAGCAAACAGCTGGCATGGTATATAAGATATTGGCAGATGTTAACGGGAAAGGGAAGCAAAGGGTCTTCACAAGCTATAGCATACAGAGAAGAAAGGATAATCGAATTTTAGATATCATCAAAAGATGAAGAATGAGCATGGTAAAATTATTGTTTAAGTTGATAAAGCAATGGAAAGATGGAGATAGGAGAATCTACCCAGGGTGCCACTAAATGAAGATTTGCCTAAAAGGTCAACTTATTTGGCATAAAAACGCTGAGCAGTGTTTTTCTTTTTGGGTGGGGGGTAAGATTGTGCTCTACCAAGCACCACCTAGATGGTGCTTTAAGTAAGAGCGAGGGTGTTAGGGCTTTCTGACTAGTAGAATGCCACATGGCTAAAGGCAAAAAATCCCAGACTAAAAATCTATGACAATATATGAGATGAATGTTATTACCAATCATCATCAAGTCAAATTTTGGAGTTACTCGGTGATGCTTTGGAAGTGTCTTGGGATTTCAGGTTTTACACAGCTGGAAAAGCATATAACAAGAACCCTACAAGGATTCTTTTGGTGGGTGATAAGTAAAAAACAAGAAATGAATTTTTGACAATGTTAATGATGGGCATGAAAACAATCACGAGTATGCTCCATTTAGTAGGATAATGCAGGCACGAAGATTGAAAAAAAAAAAAAAAATTTATACCTGATTGCACCATCGCTTGGATAGCTCTGTACATGATTACACTGACAGACAGGTTTTTGTAAAATATATTCTATATGTTTTTGTGCATGCGTGCATAGTCAAGTCTCGCATGTACATGAAAATTTTGTTATATTTTTCACTTATTACATCTAATCCTGTCAATTTATTACAGGTTTGCATCAGAGGGCCCACTGAAAGGCATACTTGGGTACGCTGATGAGGATGTCGTTTCAAATGATTTTGTTGGTGACTCAAGGTAAGGTGCCTGTAACTCTGTATGTTATGGATTCCCATGTATGACCTTGCTAAACACGATTGTTACATCTGTTATATATTTCCAGGTCAAGCATTTTCGATGCAAAGGCTGGTATTGGATTAAATGCTTCCTTAATGAAGCTTGTCTCCTGGTATGACAATGAATGGGGCTACAGGTTAGGAACTAATCATGTTCTTATTCCACTGTTTTCATCCCTATCTTGTGTTGCAAAGTCTTCTTTCTGATTCTTTTCCTGGCTTTCCCGTTTAGCAACCGGGTGCTGGACTTGATTGAGCACATGGCCCTCGTCAACGCCCGCTACTGAAGAAAAACGTACTCTGGGAGCTCAAGGGAACCAGCAGGTTGCTGTTGTCCACGCTTGGAGGATCTTTCAAGTAGGGCAGATTTTTTAACGCTTCATTTTTGATTTGGGTGACTTGTTTTCTATTCCCAATATTCGAAATAATTTGTAGTTACTGAATTTTAAAGGGCAAGTATTTGTTTCATCTCTTATAGGGAGTAAGATTACAACCGGTTATCAAACTTATTCCCTGAAATTATCATGTTCATGTTTTTAGAAAAGTATGGCCGACGTCAAGATCATATTCATTCTTGCTGGCCTTTTGAATTATTGAAATTAAATTCTTGTTGGCCTTTTCCTTTGTTTTGTATCTTGTACTCTTGATTGTGAATGCAATGAGTGCCTTTGGAGATTAAAATATTGTGAATGCAATGAGTGTCTTTAAATCTAAATTTTAAATTTTATCTCTAAGATAGTATTTGATAGAAAAAATATTATCCATGGATAAGTGTACGAGATAGAGTTTATCCCCTGACTATCCCTAGGAATATCCATTGGCTATCCCATTAATCATATCGAATGCAAAAAGATAAATCCATAGATAATTTTTTTTACTCTTATTTGAAGGGATAGCCAGCTATTCCTGTATTTTCTAGGGAATAAATTGAGGGGATAATCCATGGATTATTCCTCTGGTTAACTTTATTCCCAACTATCCTTTATAGCTATAGTTTTCGAAAATAAGAGGGATATCCAGGGATATCCCCTTTTATTTTCTATTTCAAACACTATCTAAGGCTGTGTTTGATATGGGGAATAAGAGGGGATATCCGGGGGATATTTCTCTTTATCCCGAAAAGCTATAACTAAAGGGGATAGTTCTGAAAAAGTTTAATCAGAGGGGATAATTCATGTTTAACCATGGGTTATTCTTTGAACTTATTTCCTAGGAATCCTAGAAATAACTAGAGTTATCCTTGATGGCAAAGCTGTTATTTTAAAAAGATGATTATTCCTTAAGCTATTCCCTAGATAAATGCTATCCTGTTATACAATTATCTAGGGATAGCTTTTTATGAATCAAACATTACCTAAGAGAATTAGGTCAACGGGATTGTTCGATGGTGTACTCGTAGGAGGAGATCCAATTGAAGCCACGAGGGTATAACATAGTATTTATAGAAGAAAAAAAGCTATTTTTGGATAAGTGTATGGAATAGAGTTTTTTTATGGGATGTTTTAGGGATATCTTCTAGCTATCTATTTATCATATCAAATGCAAAAAGGTAAATTCATAAGATAACTTTATTTCTCTTATATAAAGGAATAATCAGCTATTTTTTATGTTTTAAAAAATAAATTGAGAGGATAATCTATGTTATTCCTTTAGTTAAAATTATTCCTAACTAACCACTTTTGAAAATAAGGAAGGATATTTTTCCTTATCCTCTTTCTCAAACACAGTAATGTAAAACTCTGTGAGGCCTGTACCAAAAAAAAAAAAAAAAAAAAACTCTGTGAGGCCAAAAAACTATCATCTTTTCTGCAAATCTCTTTGTAACAATTATGCCAAAACTTATCGAAGCAAACGAAGAATCAATATATGGTGATTGGATGCCCTCCTTGGGCAACCGTTCTTGCAGCCCTTAATTAGAGATATAGGTCCATTTGTTAGCAACGCCTTTTTAGCCAATTTAAGCCGAGTTGAGTAGCTTGAATAATGAATGATCCGGCCTGAGCTAGGCTTAGCTCGTTTGATCGCAGCTTGAGACAAGAATATATAACTAATTAATTAACATATAATATATATTATTTCAAATGTTATTTAGAAATAGAATTATATATAGTATTATCATAAATATCAAATAGTAATATAATTTCCATGTAAAGGATTTACTCTAATTATGATATTGTATTATGACATAGGGATGGTAAATTTAGATCAAATTAATAATGTATGTGTACTTGCATGCGCATCTGTAGTTATATGCATGTGTCCATGCATGTGTGTGATTAAATGTCACACACTGTCTGGAACCGCTGATTGAGTCTTAAAAGTAAATGAATTGGCTTGAACTATTTGATTACAAAATATACTGTACTAAAGCTAGGCTCACCGCCTCACCGTGCACAAGCTTGGCTTATTCTCTCCTTTAGCTGTTACGGAACCTCTTCTTTTAAATTAGATGCGAATTTGAGCTGGTAATGAAATTAATATAACCTGCAACCTGATAGCTTGTCTTGAAACAAGCTGGGATCAAATCAAGTGTAGCATGATATGGAGCCAACTTGATTTTCTTTCAGGTTATGATTCTAAATCTGGATCCAAGTCAATCACAGTGTTGGGCCAGGATGGATACATGGAATCTTATCTTAGAGCAATAGGGTCATCCAAGCTGGGTTTGGCCATGCATGGTGCGAACTCACCATGATGTATTTTGGTGTGGGTTGGGTTGTGTTGGATTTTAGTTTAGTCTTACATCAGTTGAAAGAAGGACTCTCCGGTCCTCATATATATGAACAAATTGAGAAAACTAGAAAAGGATGTCAATAAGCATTGCGACTTCTAACATCATCTTGTAACGATATGGTATCCTTAATTAATTGAGCCTTCGACTTATATATGCTAGGCAGTTCAATTAAAGTCATGAAATATGTTATAAGTAGAACACTTTAGAGGCATCTCCTGATGGCTTTGGATGTTAAGTTCCTCTACTAAATTTGCGTTAAATATGCAAGATAAGGCCTCTTCAGTCCACAGTGGAGGAGTTGAGAAAAAGAGAGGATTGTCATTTGTAAGTCCGAATAATTATAATTTGTGCATCCAGTGATCCAGAACCCTAGTTTGGCGACTTCTTTTAAGAAATGTGTAGTCCAAACAATGGTCGATACACAATATAAAATTCATTTTCAATGTCAACTTCGAAGATTAATTACGTTCTCTATAGGTGGTCTGTTTTACTAAGAGAGAGAACAAATATTTTAGAGTAAGCTGGTCTTGTTCTTGTTTATTCCTACCCTTAGACTTTGGCCCTTTTGAACAATATATCGATCGAAATTATCCTTGCATTGCCGGTGAGAATCGTAGATCCTATTGTTCTCTAATCGTTGATGACGCCTGAAGTCTTAACGAGTCATCGTCCAATCATAGAAGCTTCTTAAAAAAAACTTCGGTCTATTTGCGACTTGTTTTTATCTTGACGAGTCCACACTAAAATTATTTGAAAACGATACTGCGTGGTATGCGATGCAAAAGGACAACTAGGATCACTTTTTTATCTTCCAGTAAGAGATGCTTAGATTAATTTATTCCTGCCACCAAGATAGAGTTGACCGACTTCAACCGTGAGTAACTCATTGCATGTTTCCCACAAACGAGGCATAAACAAATGAGGCATCACCTCTTTGGAGGTACCACCATGTCTGCATGTAGTTATTGAAAGGAAAAGATATGCATGAGCGTCACTTCAAAAGGTCTGTGTTTGAGATGGGCTGTCTCCAACTCAAAGAAACAAGTATTGGTGGAAGAGCAACATGTGATCGCCTTATGGCCTTGTGGCAGCAGCCTCATCTCTTTGAGGTCAGAAGGCCTTTCAAAAGCTTCGTGGGAAACGGTAGCAGAACAACAGAGGGCCCTTGGCATCCGTTATAACCTTTGGGACACTTTTACCTCCACCCATTCAGCTGTCCTCGGGATTTGATGTTCTTTTGGCAAGCATTGGCATGTCCATTTGCTTGGAGAACAAATAAGCTAGCGAAAGATAGGAATGTGTTACTGGTGGTACTGTGAGAAAAGTAAATGCCCCTCTTCTTTCCCCTTGAAAAGGTGAAAAGTGAATAGAAATTTTTTTTTTAAAAAAAAATCTCATGTAAAAAGAACTTTGATAGGTACTTTTTTTAGTTCTCTCAATCTTTGCATGATGGTCTGTAAATGATTAAAGCTGTGGGTTAGCTCCAGACTTAAGTGAAAACTTTCTTCGTTTGCAGGCCTCAGTGTGACTTTCTGGATTTTGTAGAATCTATATCAAGATCTTGATGGAGTCCTTTCTTTTCATTTTTTGGAAGAAAAATGATGGAGTCGTTTTGAAATGATGCTCAAAGCACGAATATCAAAGTCTGTGTTGTACTTCACTCATATACCTAAATGGTTGAATCCCACTTCCCTATATGCACTCTCAGAATATGCAAAGAATGGTTGAATCTTAAGAAGAGAACAGTGATTTGTTGATGGTTAGATTCCTTTCACCAGAAACATCACCCAAAAGAATTTGCCGTGACATGACATTAGCTCTGCATAATCTAAATGCGAAAAGAATTGCGCTTTCACCATATGGTTATTGAGGAAGATTCTCTTACGGTTATCCACTGGATCAGACAGGATGCTGATTGTTGTTCCCCATAAAATCTCCTGATCAGTGATATATGGGCTGCTCTTCAATCTATCTGTGCATCGATGATCCGTCATGTCTATAGGAAAGCCAATACTGCAGCTGATTGGGTTGCCTCGGCTGTAGCCCACCATTCTGATCAGTGGAAATGGCATACTGGAGACCCTTGTCCTGTCATTTTGTAGTAAATCATGTACTCTGATATCTTGGGTTTGACTTACTCTAGAGTGTTGTGATCGCCTGCCTGTAACCAAAAAAAAAAAAAGAAGGGACAGCTACCTCCATGTCAAAGAGTAGTTGAAGTGGGTATTTTAAGTTGTGTTCTCTGTCGGAGTATTGCTCTTATGACCATCAATATATGAAACATGACTCGGAAGAATATTAAATTTTAGGTGGCTTAGATGGATGCAGTACACAGAAAGATATTTAATTTTGGTGCAAATTCCTCTTGATTGAAAGGAACAGAGGTACATCCAAATTAGGACACCAATTATATAGTAAAATTTTTATGATAGAATGCGAGTTATGCCATGCATACAACGCAGTTATCTGCTATATTAATTAATTAGGATAATAGAGTGTGGCTGCAGAAAGCAAGATATATGGTTTTAAGTTGCAGTGGCCATAAGAAGTTTTAAATAATAGCCCAAAATGTTACCTAAAGCATGCAAATTAAAGTTGGTCAGGTGGAAAGAATCCTCCTCCTCCTCCTCCTCCTCCTTGCTGAAAGAGTTTGCCATCTCTGACAAGTGAACTCCCTGTTTTTGTGTCAGATATCTCATTAATAAAAGAGGTGGTGCCCCTTGAAATAGACATATATTGCACACGAGAGCAACAGTCTATGGCATCATACAATTAAGCTAGACATGAGACAAAGTTTGGCTTCCATGTCAATGAGACTCATTCATTGTATAACACACATGCAAGTAGTTTGATTTTTGAACAGAGACTACACTGTGCCTCCTTCCTGCATCTCAGACTCCCCACCTATTGCCATGTGAACATGACTACTATACTATATAATGGAAGAAACAGTGATGTGGGAACTCACATGCATCTCGTTCTTCAAATCCTCCTGCATGCATCATACTATTTGCACTATTAGATTAGTCCTCAATCAACCGACTTCGTCTCAAAAGCCATGTCCTCCTCACCATCTTACCATTGTTGAACTGCATGAGAATTGGAGCCCATGCGTCAGTGAGAAGTCGTGGCTTTTTGTTTCTTTTCTGATAAATGGATGGGCTGGATGTGCTGTATTCTCTTGTTGGCACACAGTGCTCATGGCCTGTGCTGATGTGAGCAGCGTCCACTGGACGGTGGAGGCTCGACCACGTGTCACATCCCCCCATGCTCTATGCGCCAGCTTTGGTCCGGGGCGCATCACATGGGAGGGCAGGAATCATCGTACCCCGACTTGCTTCACATGGAGTGGCAAATCCTCCCCCCATAATGGCTTTGCTTGCGTCTCGACTGGAGAAGCGGCCGAAAGTTTTAGTTACTGCGATGGATGTGATGTGAAATGGGTGAGAAGCTGTGAAAGGTGACGCCCCAAAGCTGTTGACAAATCACCAGGGCCCGCGTGCTTGCCGTCCAGTAGGTTTCTCAGTATCTATCTACTACTAGTAGTAAAAGGATATGTCGTAGAAATTTTTGAGTCATAATATATATATTCATTAACTAATAGTATATTATAAAACTAAAGTTGCTTTTCTTAGTTTGTTGTTCAATATTTGCTCCCAAAAATCAAAAACAATGCTGATGAGATTGGAAAAGAAGATAAATATTAACTTCTTGTATGTTTAGTTATTTTTTCAATGGTAGAATAATTAACTCTTGTGAAGGTTGATCTGCTGACCAGATAGATAACCTGGAAACCTAGCTAGCAACAAACCCTTGCAGACTTCTAATTAATGTCGTCGTTGATTCTGTGTAAACGTTTCCAAAAATCCAGCTTGCTCTTTTGCATCTGTCCTTCTTACAGTGAGAAAACATTTCATGGGCAGCCATGAATGTTTCTAATAATAGTATTCTCAGCTTTCTTTAGACTTTGAAGATACGGATGCATAGAAAGAAGGGGAGCAGTAAACATGAAGCCAGAAAATTATTAGCAGCACTTTCTGAAAGTCTCAAAATAGTTCTTTTGAGGAAAAGGTTCTGACAGTGCGTTGAAGTTATGTGGCATCAAATTCTTTACACCAAGTTAGTCCATGGAATTCAAAGTTTGTTTAGTTGGTTTTGTTTTTAATCAAATCATTGAGATACTTCCTAGCAAATTGCTTCAATTGTCAAATTTCAATGATATGCATCCGACTGTGCCCTTTCTTCTTTTAAGCTTTTGGTGGGTCTTACTGGATTCATATTGCTCCTTCTCTGTGATTGCTTTTACTCTTTCTCCTTGACTCTTCTTCTTTTACAGCTTGCTTCTTTCTCTCTCTCTCTCTCTCTCTCTCTGTGTATGATTACTTCTCATTGACTTCCCAGCTTTAACAACTGCTAATGCCAATTATTAGATCAGAAAAATCGACAGGAAGCCAACCATTCCTGTACTTCTTTTCCTGACATATTTAGAAAAGGATTCGACAAGGAGCAACAAAGCCGAGTGCAAAGAATAGAGCTTCTGGACCTTTTCTCCCCTCCCCACAAAGCTTCTAGACTTAAATATAATGGATGCTTAGTTGCAGCAATAGTCTGAGAAGCCAGGGGATTTTAGGAAATGTCCATAATAAGAAATCAAGAACTATCTCCTCGAGAAATAGGATGGTCTGGAGCTTGGCTGAAAATTGCAGTGAGGGTATTGAACCAAGATCTCCTCATGAAGATATGTATTTGTGGAACTCTACATGGCTTAATCTTGATTTAAGTGCAATGTTCTTGTTGACGATTTACAGATCCACGAGTTCTTTCAGTTTTAATGACGTTCTCAAAGGGAACCGATTGCAAAATTGATGGAGTTGCTGGAGATTGGGTACTAATGGACTTATATTAGAGTCCTGCCTTCCATCTTAACAAAAATTGTTTGGGGACTTTGAAATTCACTTTATTTTGATTCACTATCATGAAACTCTAAATCTGATGCAAGACAAAGTCTCTAAGCATCCTCAAAGGCCATTTGTTTCATGGTAATCTATCGTAATAGTCTGAAATTACTATATAGGTTATCATATTTGGCAATTAGACATGATAATTTAAACAGTAACATTTAATTTTTGATAATATATGATTATCATAAATCATAATAATTGATTTTCATATGAAAAGATGATGTTTGAGATTACCAAAGTCAAGTAATTTTCAATTACATTCTTGAATTCTATATAAATATTAAATAATACTTAATTAATTATATATTTAATTTGCACTAAATAATATTTATGGCCTTCTTACATTTTAAATTATTATATAATATATATTAAATATTGATATATTATATCAATATATATTATACAATAAGATATTTAATAATATATATATATATCAAATATTTAATATTTATATATAATATTTGTAAAATCAATATATAAGGAATTTTGATTTTTAATGAACATTTAATATTCTAGAGAGAGAGAGAGAGAGAGAGAGTCAATTAAAAGATAAAAGAGATTTATAATAAAATAAAATAAAATTTAAAAATAATAAATTGTTTACTATATTTTGTTATTATGAATCAAATGTGCTAATCTTTCATACTTAACAATTTGATTTCTAAGTATAAAATTATGAAGAATATAAAATTTTTGATAATATTATATTAGCATGAACTAAACATCACCTAAAGATAACAATATAAAACTAGTCCTGAGCTCTAAGTTGGCTGCAGGCTGCCAAGTGTCTGATCTGCAGGTTCTATTTCAGTAACATCCAGTTTCATGTTCAATTCTCCAAGAAGGGTCATTAACTAAAGGAGCATGGGTTGAGTCAGCAGCAAATCCTTTTGATTGCAAGGCTCAAAAATCTATTAGGAACATAAGTTTTAAAGTTCAAAAATCTATTATGAATTTACCTAGTATTTTAGTCCCTAAAGTTATTCAATCTTTTCGGTGAATTTGTCCCTCCTCTTCTCCTACGTGCTTCACTCTCCTTTCTCGAGAAGAATAAATAAGATTCATATTCGCTTCCTGCTCTGGAACAAAACTGTTGTCCTATTTGAAGGCCCATTAGGCTCTTTATCTCATTGGACTGTTGAAGCCTATTTAACTTGAGATGATGGTACGTAGGCACCCATTTGGTGTTAAGGGGAAGAAAAAGTCTTTGTAGACTGCTCCGGTGCAACATCAACTGCACCGGATGCAGTGATTCACCCACGCATAGGCCCACATATCAGTAATGCAGAATAGGGATGGCAACAACCCAGAGATGGCCTAGGGCGATCTATACTGGTCCCCGTTCTCGTTAGAAAAACGTCTCGTTCCCCTCTCCGTTGAGCCGTTATAGTTAACGGGGTAGAGACGGAAATACCCGGCCAGGTAAATTATTTTATTAAATTATAATTTATTAAAAATTAAAAAAAATAAATTTTTTTAGGATAAGATAGATCAATCGCCAACAACCAATCATTGATAGATACATCTAGCACATTAGCTTTAACTTAGTAACAAATCAGATAGAAAAGAAGGAAATGATTATCAAATTCTAATTGCATTTCAAACATGTATATATATATATATATATATATATATATATATATATATATATATATATATATATAAATATATTATATAAAGCTAAGGGGATGGATAAATGGGGATGGAGCGAAGAATACCGTTTTCGGCCGTTTACCCGTTTAGCCGTTAACAAAAATCTTCATTACCGTTAATTCGTTTAAACTGGCAATTCTTTGATCTGTTCAAAATGGTACCAATTGGGTAAACGAGGAAAGGAGAAAAATTGCCAATCCCAATGCAGAACCCATGTATGGGCCTTGCGGCTCGGGTTCGTGCATGAATGGGCCTTGCGGTCCGAGTCTATTCACGGATGGAAGAATTTTCCTAAGTGGAATTAGAGTCCCCACTTTTGATTTGTTTTAATAGGCTAGATGGAGTCTTATTCAAATTCAGACCTAATATGGGCTGGATTAGGCTCCATTTCAAATACCAAAGGATACGAAGGTTTAATTTGGGTTTATTGGTCTCAAACGCAGCAATTTTGGTTTCTGTGCCAACCTTTTGTTGTGCATGGCACTTCAGTGGATTTATTTTTTTAAAAAAAATTTCAACTCAAATGTTCCCAAAATGACATGACATGCATTCATTTGGTGAGGCGGCATAGGCTTGAAAGTGTGGAATGGGCCAGTCATGACATGATAGGTGTGTGCGCGCGTGTGTGGTGACCATGTGATGCGGCATTGGCCAGACTTAATGAGTTGGCTTGGTCCAATTTTGGACGGGTACTAAGAATGGCTAATTTTCTCACATGCCTCAAAGCATTGGATCATATTCTTACTCCCGAATTCAGTTTAGTTTCTAATGTATATGAGCTATGAATTTTGGAAGAAGCGGAACAAGCAAGGCTACAATTAATCTAGTCAGTGGATGGCCAAGCATAGTCCCAACCTAATTAGATTTGAAGCAATTCATATTTTAAAACTTTTTTATTAGATCATATTGAAAATAAGACTCAATCTAAAATTTAGATTAGATTTGGATCTTATATTTTTTAATCCGATCTAACTTATTTTGACTATGGTATGAATTTAATTTGGATCAATAAAGAAAAGCCTAGCTTAAACTTAATCTTGCTCGTCACAAATGCTCAAATTATGTATATCTCCTTTTTTTCACTTTAAATATCTTTACTAATTTATTATATAAACTATGATTAAAATAAATTTTCTCTTTTATCTCAATATAATTATATCTGCACTTATCTACTTTTTATTTAATTACATTTAAATATTCATACTTATTATTTATTTTAGTGCATTATTTTTGAATAAAAATTCATATTTAAGTTAGTTCTTTTTAGTTTAAAATTTTATTAACTTTATATTTAATTATTAAGCATCATTTTAGCTATAAAAAAGTAACATACTTGGCTCAAGCTACAAAGCCGAACCCAATTCTAATATAAACCCAAATTTTCAGGTTGAGTTCCGATCAAAGTTGACATTAACTTGATTCAAAATGATTTTCTAGATCTAAAAGCATTTTTATGGATCCAACTCGATCTCACCTTATTAGTTAGTAGGTTGAATTGGAGTTAAAATTATAACTCGAATAAACAATTGAATCCATGCCTCGATCTGATCTAATCTATTATAGCCTTTGCAATAGATAGTTTGTTGTTTCTATTTTTTCTTCTTTTATAGCTAAGTAGTTGCAATTAGTAAGAGCTTAGAATGCGATATGATGGAATCGACATCACAAGTTATTTTGAAGCTAAGATAGTGTTTGATAGAAAAATAGCTATTTCTGGATAAGTGTATAAGATAAGTTTATCCAGGGGATAGTTGAGGGAATAACCAACTTTTTATAATAACAGTTTTACCCAAGGGATAAGTTTAGGAAAAAATAGTTATTCCTTCAGTTCCTAGGAAATAAGTTCAGGGGATAACTATAAACATGAGTTATCCTCTCTGGTTAACTTTTTCAGACTTATCCTTTCTAATTATATCTTTTGAGGGGATATCCCTTCTTATTCCCTATTTCAAACACACCCTAAGGTAGTGTTTGATTCATAAAAAGCTATCCCTGTATAAGTGTACGATAGCATTTATCCAGGAAATAGCTCAAGGGATAATCACCTTTTAAAATAACAGCTTTGTCATCAAGGGATAACTCTAGTTATTCTTGGGGTCCCTAAGAAATAAGTTCAGGGATAACCATGAGTTATCCCATCTGGTTAAACTTATTTAGAACTATCTCCCCTAGTTATAGCTTTTGAGGATAAAGAGGGATATCCGATGAATATTCCCTTTGTCCCCCGTGTCAAATACATCCTAAAAGTTTTATCACAAGCTAGCCAGCTTTATAAATTTGATAGAAAAACTTTGTCCTAAATTGTTATCAATTGATTAAATTACTAGATTTCTTGATTATAACTCCTCAGAAGTTATAATGAACGAATAAAAAATAAAAACTAAGAAAAATGAATAAAAATTATATTTTCATGTTTGAGAAGACATATAAAATGATGAACAACATTTAAAAATATACGTTAATACAAGCATCTATTTTACACAATTATAATAATAAGTGTTTTAAAATTTTATTTGTCGTTCCCCGTCCGAAGGCGAGTTGGTCAACCTAGCCCCACCCAGGTGCTAGCAGTCAGAACAGAGAAGTTTTTAGACAGACCTTAGCCCAGCGTCATTCCTCGAACCTGAGACCTCCTGATGGCGTGAAGAAGGCGCTGACCATCAGGCGGTGCCCAGCGTCATTCCTCGAACCTGAGACCTCCTGATGGCGTGAAGAAGGCGCTGACCATCAGGCCACCGCCTGAGCGGTATTCTACTTTAAATTTTCAAATAATAAAGTTAAAAATTTGACGATCACTTTCTCTAAATTTATTTTTAACTACAAAAATTTCCATGATTACTTCATAAATCATCTATAGGTAAATTATAAGACACCATTCCCAATTGCATAATTGTCAAGGTTATGAAAGAAATTTTACTTAACACAAAAATTTAAACTTCTGATCCATGACTTTCTATCTCTATAATTGCTATATGGTTCATATGACTAAGTGGGTTTGTTTCTCTCCTAAAGCAAAGCTATATGGATTAAGCTTTTTGCCCAAAATTTATTTTGTTGGAACATATAAGAATCCAAAAGGAACTTATCTTCCCATGTAAAAGAAGTAAGAATCCATTAGATTAAGTTGTAGTTGGAAACATAAAGATTTCCATTATATTGGATCTTGATGTGGCTGATCCAACGTCGTTAGGGTTAATGGTGAAGGTGACTGGCGGAGCCTCGCCTCAACCCCTCGAAGCGGCTTTGGCCTTCGAGGCCCCCTCGGCCCCGCGAGGTGTTTTCGGCCTCTGAGGCCCCTTCAGTCTCGAAGGTCCTTTCGGCCTCCGAGGTCCCTTTTGCCTCCGAGATTTTCTCACATCTGCATCCCCTCGGCCTCGGACATGGCGTCCCCTCGACCTCGGACCTCATGTCCTACTATCTCGAGCCCCCTGACACACCCACATGGCCCATCAACTGCCTATGGCAGCCACGTGGCCCACTACTCCCTGTAACAGCATGTGGCCATGTTCCGTAGCGGCGCACGCTGACACGATCAGGCCCACCTGCCACCTGTAGCGCCGCACCTGGCAGGTGACTAGCGGGGCAAGATACCTCTGACATGCTCAGTATCGGTTGTGACCTGTCACTATCAGCCTAGCCACCCTCCCACTATCGGACAACGATACCTATGAATACTCAACCTTAAGCGGGAAAAGGGACCCTCGGACAGGTATAAAATGCCCACACTCACAATGAGGAGGGGATCCTGAACTTAAGCTCTCTAACAGCCTTTCTGCTGATTTTTCTATCTGTTTCCGAGTGACTTACTTGAGCGTCCGAGGGTCCCCATCGGAGCATTTCGTGGACTTTTTGCAGGAGCTCTTCGGAGAGGAGGTCCTCCGTCTCCTAGCGTTGAAAGAAGGTGACTTGGCGTCAACAGATCTTTTAGAGTTAAATTCAATGGTTAGCCTAAACATGAATCTTAACTAGCCAGACAACTTGCTAGTTATGACTCTTCTTTAAAACTAAAATTAATCTCAATATTCTATGTTGGACTTATTTTTCTATTCCATTATTTTTTAATTAATAATAAATTTCAATGTTTTGAAAATCGGATCGGACCAGCCGATCCAACCAGTCCAATCGGGAACCGATCATTAGTCTAGTTCGGTTTTATCATTAAAGTTGACTTTTATATGACCCGATAAAAATTGAAAAAACCCATTGAATCGGTCAGGTTTTAGCCGATCCAATCCAATTTTTAGATTTTTTAAAGTTTTTTAAAATTATATTTATATTTATTATTTTATATTATTAAATTAAAATTTAATTATAATATTATCCAATCAAACCAAACCGATTCATTCGGTCGAACCGATTGACCCGCGACCCAAATGTTAAGTTGGTTCGTTGTTCGGTCCGATTTTCAAAACACCATGCATTTCTTTTTCATTTAATGCAAGCATACACTTCTTTGAAAAAAAAAAAAAAAAAAAAGGGAAGGAAGACCACCTGTGCTATAGTTATCTAGGTCCCAATCTTTGGAAATATACCATCCAAAAATTGAACCAAGAACTTTTAGTTGTTAAGGATATCTCAAGGCACCTGTGCTCATATCCCTAAAAATTGAATATGTAAAAAAATCATAGCAACAAATTCATATCTTATATTTTTATATTTTTCAATACCTAATGCTTAAATTTAAATATTTTAATATTTTCATCCATTTTAAAATTAAAATCAAAATATTTAGGACAATCAAATATTAGATACATTGTGTACAAGAAACTGCCATGTTTTTGCACTTGTGTTACCATAAGTATATTTTTCTTATTAATTATACACATAGTAAAAAAAACTATAATGTTAAATAAATAGAAAATTAAGGGTTATTAGACATTGCTTTAATTATTTTTATATTTAAAAAATGATAGAAACTAGTATAAAAATAACTTTTATGCTATTATTTTATTTTTATTTTTAAGAATTATTTTTATTATTTTTTAAAAAAGTAATAAATCCTTATTTTGAATGTTTTTAAAAATAAAAAGTATTACCAGCAACACTTCCATCGGTACTATTAATCTCATCACAACCATTATGGTTGTTGCCTCCATAATATCACCGATACCTTTACATCACTATCGCCACTATTTTCACTGTTCACTACTTGATCATGCTATTATTATTGGCATGTTTTTTTTTTTGTATTATTAGAATTTATAGTACTACTATCATTGCCATGCTATAACCACATCTATATATCATTAATAGTCCCACCAATATTGCCTCCATTACTATTATTATTGCCTCTGATGTTGTTATCATATCTATGTTTCAAAATACTCAACAATATCAAACATTTTACATTTTAAAAAATAGAAAAATAGAAACAAGTTATTTTTTATTTCTGAATAGAGAAAATTTGAACATGATACCAAATGATATTTAAGGTTTATATTTTTAATGATGATGACCATTACACATAAGGATAAAATGACCTGAGAAATGGGAACGGCTAGAAGAGTCCATTAGCTGTGAGTCAACTCTAGATAAAATAGATTTTGTTATAATTTATCACCATTAAATTAATGCATTTATCTCTACTTCCAGAAGGATCCTATGATTTGTTTTATGAAATGCTTATCTAATATTGATACAATTCATTTAATTTACTGCATATTTGGAAGTATTGTATGGTCTGAAAGATATGGTCATCAAATAACTCAAACTAGCAAAACTTTGATATACAACATATCATTAATAAAAACTCATATGATGTTATCGAACATCATAAACAGGAAACAATAGTGAATAAACAACTAATTATCAATGTAATATCTGATAGAGATATAAACTAAAAGATATGCTTTATGTTATGTCTTTACATTTTAATGAGAATTTATTTTGAGCAATGTGTGCCATTTACTATATATATATATATATATATATATATATATATGTATGTGTGTGTGTCAATATTACAAAGAGTATTTGATCTAGTGTGTAGAGTACAGCTTACACACAGAAGACTAGATCATCGGTTCTTTGGAATACAAGTTTATTGTTCACAGTTTTAGATGGAATTGGACACACCATCAGTAGAACTGTAACACAAATTTTTAGTAGGTCTGTCTTGACTACGGGGAATGGTTTATTCTAACTATTTGTGCTAGTACACTTTGTGTGTATTGAACATGACCCAGTTGAGTTAATTATTTTATACTGACTTTATAAATAATTTAAAACTCATGAATATTATGATTACTTATGCTCTTAATCCGAATTCTATTTCTAGACACGTGTATGTAGTGATTATTGCTTTGATTACACATAGAGTGAGATTCTAGATGAGTCAATTAACTCAGTGGGTTGGGCAATAATATATATATGGTGAATATTAATAGTTGAAGGAATCCACGTCCTGTTAATTTGGATTGATGATATCCCCTTGAGAAAGCTTATAAGTTTGATTGTATCAAATCTTGCAAGTGGATTTTGAATCCGATACATCAAATAAGTTAAGTGGATAAGTCTCAAGGATAATAACAGCCAATTAAATTATATTGTTAGTAATTAAATTTAATTGGTCGATATCTGTTATCTTAATGTGGGGAGATAATAAGTATTTAATATTAAGGCTCGAAAATATAAATTCGAATGTGATTAGGAGTACAATTATGATTCTTTAGTGGAATGAATTGTAATTTACGTAATTAAATCCTAACCCGGGATAGGATTAGGAGATTAATTATGTGGAAAGTCCTTTTCATATTTGCCTATGGTCCCTGTTGTAGCCCTATAAATACCCTCTTAGTTGGTTGCTAGGGTTAACATTTTTGAGGAAAAGAAAAACAAGAAACCCTAGGTCGGCCGAGAGATCCCACCATCTTGTGAGAGAAGGAAGGTATTTGCGAAAATACGGCGGAAGGCTAAAAGGTTGAGGTCGAGCAATTAAATCAAGCTGTTTCAACGTTCAAGTCTGAAGGTATAATCTTATACTCATAGATTAGAACCGTAAAGATTTTTGTATTACTCATATACGCTATAGCCGTGATTTTAGGGTATTCGTGCTCCCCAACAATATCACATTATTCTCGAGATCAAATAACAAGATTTATAGTTATTAACAGTTTAAACTTACAATTATTTATTATGATTGAGATGAAATCTTCTGTCTCTACTCAGCTTCTCTTCTCAAGACATAACGATCATGAATCATTTTTTTTAGTCGAAGTTACTCAAACTAGAAAAGAAAGATATATATAGGAGATAATAAGCCATGCCATGTCAACCTATTTTTTCAATTTAGATAATTAATGTTAATTTAAACTTACTTATAAAATTACTAAAAAAATTCAAGTACACCACCACCTTGCCTTGGTGTTTTTTTAAGCCTAATTAAATTCTCTCTAACTTGTGCCCTTCAATTCCCTGGATGCTCACAGTGTCCAATGATTATTGCAGGAAAACGTTAGGGGACGTAGAGGTAGAAAGATAACGTGGCATTGGATTACCCAAATGGTACCGTTGTAATTTACACCGATATCAAGGGAGTCCTCTCCGCACTTCAACCAATCTAATAAATAAATAAATAAATAAATAAATAATCAAGGAAGGAGGAAGAGAGGAAAGTAGAGCAAAATAAATATATAAATGAATTAAAGAAGAATTTTTTTTTTTTTTTTTTTTTTTGAACTTTCTTCTCATTCTCTTGGTGGAAAGGCAGACAGCGCAGAAAAAAAGTACCCAGCGTTTTTCCCGCCATAAACACACCATTAAAAGCCTCCCCACTCCCCCCCTGCCAGAAACAACAGCAAGCGAAGAAAAATAAATAAATTAAATAAAGAAAAAAAAATCCACCAATAATGCTAACTTATTTCATTTGACAAGCCATTATATTCTTCATTTTCTTTTTCTTTTTCCTCATTCCCAAAATTTTCCTTTCCCTCTTTTTTTCTTTTGTCCCCTCTCCCAAAACCCTGCCACCCTCTATAAATAGACTGTGGAGGTTCGTTAGGCCCTCCCTACCCTCCCTTCCTTCTCTTCTAAGCTCAAACCCACCTCTGAGAGAGAGAGAGAGAGAGAGAGAAAGAGCTGTATTTATATTTATATTTATATTTCTAGGTGTTGGTACATATATCATCACCACAAGAAGAAGGAGAGACTTTTAGAGATCAGATAGAGAAAGAGAAGGGGGAGAAGAGGGAAGGGAGGGGGGGGGAGAGAGGGGATGGCGAGGGGGGACGGAGGAGGGAACGGGATGCCGGGGTGGCTGGGTGGGCTGGTGGAGGAGAGCTTCTTTGTGGGATGTGGGGCCCATGAAAGCAGGAAGAAGAACGAGAAGAACATCTTCTGCCTCGACTGCTGCACCAGCATCTGCCCCCACTGCGCACCCTCCCATCCTTCTCACCCACTCCTTCAGGTCGGTCGATCTGGTCCTTTTCTTCGGTCTTCTTGCTTGCTTTCTTCTTCCTATTTTTTTTCTCCCCTTTTTTTCCTTCTTCCTCTTTCATTGCCTCCTCTACTTTTTTTTTTTTTTTTTTCCTTGAATTCTAGTTGTTTTGTTTCCCCTTTTTCTTTCGTTTCCTCCTCCTATCTTTTTTCAGATTTGCTTGAATTCTAGTTGTTTTGTTTCAATCTTTTGCCACTAGAAATAATAATACTTCTTATGGTGCTCGGCAACGGCACCAGTACAGCTGCTGTTACTTTCCTTTGGAAACAAGGCTACATGTTTATTTTTATTTTTTTGGATCGGATTTCTTCCTTTGAATTCTCTATGTCTTCACCTTTGTAATTTTGTTTGGTCACTTCCAGTTTGAAACAAATTCTCATTATGGTGTTTCTAAATTAAAGTCAGATGGAAAATTAAAAAAATAAAAAAAAAAATCGATCACTCTGACTTCAAATCTTGGTATATATGGGTCATAGTAGTAGTACTAAGCTGTGGTACAAACAATCATTCTAAGAAAAATCCTACCTGTTGGGGAATGAATTTTCTTCTCTTGTATTGTTAATTTGTTTGAAAATTTGAGTCTTGAATCCTGTGATGGGATCATCTTGTTTTTATTTTTATTTTTCAAAAAATTACTGTTATTTTGTTTTGCTTGACACTGTAAGCAGTAACAGCTGTTGCAGTACTGTGGTGGTGGTGGTGGGAATGGGCGAAACGCAGGCCCTTTACTTGATGCATGCACTTCTCTTGCTCTCCATCTCTCTCTACATGCACTCCTTTTTTGTCTTTCTCTCTCTCTCTAAAACGTATTCTTGAGAGAGACAGACATAAAGCGAGTGCATCTGTGGAAAGGAGAGTGGATACATGATTCCCTTAGATGGCGGTGGTAGCAATGGTGGAAATCCACCGGAGCCATTCCCTTTCTCTTTAGGTCTTTTCAGTGATTTAGGCTATAAATTCTCTCATTTCTATAAGACTCCTTTTTGTTTTTGAAAATTTCCTTAAGTTTATATCTTGCTCTCTTCTAGATTTGATATCCTTGGGAGACCTCCTTCTCCTTCTCATATCATTGCCTCAATCATGGCATACTTTATTTTCTAAATTTCTTTTTTAATCTTTTACTTTCTTTATTGGTAGAATTATCCCAACTTGGTTTGCGATCTATAGAAACTATTCTTACCATCCTTAAATAATTTTCCTTGGAATCGCCTTATTTTTACTGGAAAATTCTTGCCTCCGTTTTCTTGGTTTTGGAACTTTTTTCTCAGTCTATTTTTAACCATAATTACTGAAAAATCTAGGCTTCCTTTTTAGATTTTTCATCCGAAAAATTCCCATTATTTTTTTATTTTTTTACCGGCGTAACTTTTTTTTTTTTTTTTACCTCGAATTAACGCCGTCAAAGTTTAGTACTCTTATTTAATTAAATTCAGGATTTCTATTTAAAAAAATAATAAATCAGAGGTTAGGAGGAGGAGGAGTTTTTACCTTCCAACGCCAAGAAAATTTCAAATTTTCTACCTTCCCTCATCTTAAAAGGAGTTTACAATTCTGCCCTCAAGGTGATTTTTTTTCCATTGAGTACGGATGTCAGAGGGGTATAAGTGTCTTTTTACCTCGTGCTCTTGCCCTTCTGGAGCTTTCTCCGATAAGATTTCCTAATAATCATTTGGTCAAAATACGGTAATAAGTAACCAATGACTCGCATTATAACGAATTCAATTATTACCTAATCAATGGGGACATTTTTGGAATTCCGATCTAATACAAGTTGATGAATGATTTCAATTTCCAATTATTCGTAATATTTTGCCCCAAAAAAAGCTCCATATATAAATATAATTTATTTTGTCTATTGTTATTATATAATGACTCAAGTATTTTATATTACCATTTGACAGAGAAGATAATTTAAGAACCATGCCTGAAAATGATTAACACTAATTTTTTTATTAATTTAGGTGAGGCGGTACGTGTACAACGATGTGGTTCGATTGGATGATCTTGAGAAGCTCATCGATTGCTCCTATGTTCAGGTAATGATGCAATGAGACAATTGAGGGAGATGTGGAAAAAAAATAAAAAAAAAGAATTTTAGTTAATTTGGACACAGATATCAAGTGGTATTGCTAATTCTTGCTCTATTTTTTTTAAGAATTGCTTCTTCTGCTTCTTCTTCTGTTTTTTTTACCCCATCTTTTGCAGCCCTACACTATAAACAGTGCCAAAGTGGTGTTCTTGAAGCCAAGGCCTCAGTCCAGGCCTTTCAAGGGCTCTGGAAACATTTGTCTGACCTGTGATAGAATTCTTCAAGAGCCCTTCCACTACTGCTCCCTCTCCTGCAAGGTATTCTTTAGAATTGCACCAAAAAAAAAAAAAAAAAAGAAGCAGCAGCAGTTGTCCTTCATTAATTGGAATTAACTTGTCTCAGTTGCATTCTAATCCTTCTTTTTTTATGGTTAATCCATCATGCTATAAAGCTTGCATACTAAGTCTATTTGTCACTTGTGGGATAGCTAGCAGGGGGGGGGAAGCTGGAAACGGGAAACAAATTAATTAAGGTAGACCGGAAAAACCAAGCTCTAAGGAGACTAATTGGCGATTCATTTTGAGTTGTAGGTGGATCATGTGGTGTTGCAAGGGGAGGATCTATCGAGCATTCTATTCAGGTTCGATGAGTCCGACTTCACATTCTCCCACTTTGAGAATCTCCGGATGGATAGCTCCGATCTCATCGAGGATGACGGCCAGATCACCCCGAATTCGATCCTCGAAGACCCACTGCAGTACAAGGGCTGCTCGGGCTCGAGCAACGGCGGCAGGGGCGGCAGGGCCGAGGAGCCAGAGGTGCTGAAGAGGAAGAAGGGTGGTGGGTTCTTCCCTCAGATAGTCCTCTCTTTGAGCAACAGGAGGAAGGGAGCTCCTCATAGATCTCCTCTCTCTTGATGCTAAACTTGGTTACTGTAGAACTAAGCTATCTTTCTGGTTGTTAGGGTGTGCTAAACTTTTACCATTGCAGAGGTCCAGTCCAGAATGCCCCCATCCATGTGGGGGCATTATGGGGCAATATCTTGGTGTGTGGATGGGTCCGAGAGCATTTCCGTTACTGACTAGGTGGCCACAGTAGGCTATATTTAAGGCATACAGTGGCAACCAATTTTGTATTGATGTAATGGAATGCATACTACTATATCTATATCTCTCTCTATATATATATATATTTATATATTTATATTTATATTTATGTAAGCTCTGGCTTGTACTTGGTCTTTTTCTATACTTATTGTCTTATGTCTTTTGACCAACACTTCTTCCAACCAATGCTCTCACATTTAAGCCTTTGGAGCATATGTGTATTGGGCAATATTATAAAGCATTGGATGGTCTAATGTGAACTTCTTGTAGGGTAGGGGCTCTGAGATTTCTGGTCATCACTGCAAGCCCACTGTATGCAGAGATGCTGCTGTCCAATATCACCTGGATAAATGCTATCTTTCTGACTGTGGGCAGCTTTTTTTTATAAACTTTTTCAATGAGGTAATGTAAATGTCACCAAGGTGGAAAATAATATGATACAGCCTTTCATGTTGGATCAATATGACAGGGTAGTTATTGGGGACTGGAGGCATGGTTCTCAATGTCTCCCTCCTTGATTCCAGTCCAGTATGTTGTTTTTAATTGATTATAAATGTCAGATAATAAACTAAAAGCATCTGTGCCTGCTGTAATTGTTGAAAACTTTGCATAGATGGAAGCTCCTTAAGCTCTCTCTCTCTCTCTCAGATTTTCTTGTTCACTGTATGTGACCTAAACTAGAGATTTTATCAGGAAAACATTCCCTAGGTTTTGCTTGGACCCATCAATGTCAGACATCCAAAATGAAAAGGAACACAACATGACTGCTTTTCCTCTAATTTTGCAAGTTATTTTAAGTTTGAAACCATATTCAAGTATGATGTCAATAAAAATCTTATCAACTTCTGGCGTTTTGCAATGCTGCGAGACTCATTCATGGTACTTCAAGGCATGTTAAAAATGCAAACATGAATACTTCTTTGCACTTGTCTTGTGATTCAATTGCTGCTAGAATCCCTTTAAGACATTTTGCTTTATTTGTGTTGCTTCTTTTTAATACAACTTGCAAAATCCTCGCTGAGCTCATGCCCAACAAACACAAACAAAGAAGTGGTCAATTAAGTACCCAAGCTTTTGTACCTTGATGGTTCACCCTATCATCTTTTAGGTGAGACATTGCGAACATGATTCTCTAAGAAGTCATTTCATGAGAATAGACCAAGCCTATCCAGAAGTTTAGAACAAAACCTAAATCATGTTTGAAGGGTAGGGGTGATGAGACTAGGCCCCCCAAATCTCAAAAAAATTAAATAAATAAAACAATCAAACACTGTAAATTAATCCAAGTAGAATTGTAAATTAATCCTAATTGAATATGTTAGTGGTCCTGCTAAACATGGACCCATGCAATGGTTCTCATGTTAAATATTTATAATTAGCTTCTAAATTGGGTATTCAAATGATCTAGGCTAGAATTCAATGCATCCGCCATACCATTCCAAGAAACATAGTCATTTTTTTATTTTTCACCTTTTCACTTGCTTGAAGGCTTTTATTTCATTATATTGGATTCGATAATAGTTCTAAACAGTACATATCCTTGTTTTGAAGCTGAGAGATGCACCCCCCCCTCTCTCTCTCTCTCTCTCTCTCTCTCTCTCTCTAGAAAAATTCAGAAAATGTTATTTGATGATTAAAGTTTACTAACATTATCATTGCTTGTATCACATTTTTTCTTGTAAGAAATGTCTTGCTCATGTTTTATCAATTTATTTTATTTTTCAACCTATCAAACTTAATTAATGAACCCTCTAATTCATTACATGTCTCAAAGTTATATGTTAGCTTCAATGAACCATCGAATCACAACGGTAAATGAAGACTCAAATATCTAATTTGAATAAAAAATGAGACATGATACAAGAGGACAAGGTTGCAAGTAAATTAAATGTGAAAGTCCTTTAATTCCAACAACCAACATCATTTAATTTAGCATATAAGAGGAGATTGATCACCAAAAACTCTTTTCACTATATGTAATGACTACCACAACCAAAATAACTTAAAATATAGTACATACAAAATGGAATATATATATCTCTCATAATATATATATATATATCTGACAGGTCTAAAATACTGAGAAATTTTATACATTACCCAATAATTGTGCAAAATTCGCCAGTCCCTGGCTTCCATCACGTGAGGGTCGTCTATTCCACAGAGATGGGGATGGATGGATGCATATGGCATGGGGGGAGAGTTTAGAGAGAGAAAGGGAGAGCAATAAATTCACCGAGAAGAGCGCCGTTTGAGTCGTTTTCAAAAGTGAGAGGGAGGAGCTGGCTGTTATTGGCCGGGCTTCGTAACTTTTTTCGGCCAATTGACCACAAGACAACAACATTCCGAATTCCCAAACCCCCTACATAGCATTTGAAACCGCACCTTGTCAGGTGCGGGCGACGCCAAAAGTTTGCAAGGCTTATCTTCGGTTTTCCGTTCACACGACAAACCTCGATTATTAATTAATTAAACCACCCCAACCATCACTGGGGGTCGAGTCCATAATAATACCAAATCGATTGTCATCACGTCTCAGAGCTAGGTTCTAATTAACATTGAGCACGACAAGCTCAAGGCCAAAATGGTGAATGTGTACTCTCTTTTTTTTTTTTTTTTGTAAGGCCTCTTGCCCCCAAGGTTTATCAACCAGTGACCTGAGGCAATTAAGGAACCAAAGGTTATGAAAGGTTTTCACCTTGATGAAGGTTTGTGAATTAGTCTTATGTAATAAGATGATTAGATAGAGAGCTTATGCCATGGGATACAATTCCTGGAGAAAATTTATACCAAGGATGTTTGTTCCAGCATTCCTTTCTTTTTTTCTTTTCTTTTTTTTTTAATAGTTATTCTGCCTCAAGGTGTGGGCATGCATAGTTTTTTTTTTTTTTTTTTTTTATACAAGCGGATAATCATACTAATCTAGTACGAATTATCCCAGATATATCAGAATACAAAATTTACTGTAATACAGAGGGGCAGGGATCACCCAGCCGCCAAATCCAACCAGCAGCATGCTGAGCCATAAATGCTGCTATCCAATCGGCCGCCGAGTTGGCTTCACGGTAGATATGACGAATCCGAACAGAACCAACTCTCTGTAAAATAGACCAAGTGTCCCTGAGAATAGGAATACTGGGACCGTTGAAAATATTCTCCTTTCTCAGCCATCGGATAACCGTCATCGAATCACCCTCGATAACGAGACGATGAGTATGGAAGTGCTGAGAGGCATAAGAAATACCTGCCCAAGCTGCATAAAGTTCAATCATAGGGACAGAGGAATCAAGGGTACCAAAACCATCCGTAGTCAGCATATCACCCTGAGGACCACGAATAATAAACGCAGATCCAGCAGCTCTGCCACGGACACTCCCATCGAAGTTGATTTTGATAAACCCTGGTGGGAGGGGCTCCCAGGAAATGAAAACCGTATGCCGGTTCGCTGCCGAAGCAGCATGGGAACCCCAGAGGCCAGAGGATTCAAGACCAACAACATGAAAAGCTTGGGCATAATCCGCAGACAAAGATCTGATCCTTCTAACAAGTCGATGTGGAGTGGTAACATCATCAGAGAAGATGAGGTGGTTCCTCAATAACCAAATCTGATAAACCGTGATCGCCCAGAGACCTTGTTTATGCTGGGAAGCCCTCCGAAGATCAAGAAAGAAGAGAGAACATAGGGATCCCGAACCACCTGGGCGTGCATAGTTTTTTACGTTTGAAATTTGTTGTGATCATGGAAAATTTGTTAATCTTGAATGAAAAAGAGAGTTTATGTGTATTTTTTTTTCAAATTCAAAATTCTCACGTCTTTCAGTTCTTTTCTTTATATATATATCTATATATATTTCCTTTTAGCAACTAGACACCTAAGGAATATATAAATGCTCTGAATCAAAGGATTTGAAGAAAAAATTCACCAGCCAATCCCACTAATTCTCATTATCCTAAAAGCCACACCAATTTAGTACTTCTTAAATCATCCGGCTCTCATTATTGCACCATATGTATTGCACCAATCTTCGTTAACAATTTGGCAGATAAATCTTTTTGCATGATGCCCAGATCTGGTGGCATTAATTAGTCTTGAAAAAAATCTTATGCTCATAGTTTTGGAATAAAAATGGGGAAAAAGAGAAATCCTCCAAGCACATGGCAGCATATATTGATTCCAATATCTGTTTGTTAAAATCATTGCAATCAGAAATTTAGCATGGAATTATTTATTTTTCTTTAAAAAATTTTGAACACAATGTTGTGGCCTCCTTGTGTTTGTTAAAATCATGGCAATCGGAAATTAACATGGAGTTATTTCTATTTCTACTCTATTCTATTTTTTTTTTTAACACAAAATTGTGGCCTCCTTTGCTTGTCCTGTTGATCCTGATTGGAAATTTGGCATCAAGCTGCCAAGAGTTGACATCAATATGGGAGTTGGTCACAAGCATTGGCCCCAAATAATGATATGAAGTGGCCCTTTCTGTGTGGAAAAGGAAATTTCCATTCCAAGGGTCATAAACTACAGTATCCCTACAACCATTCACAAGGTCTCCAAAAGTAGGGTTAGGAAACAAAACTATACCAAACGTGGTCAATGAACAAGCCAATTGGACCTGCCAACTTAGTCCAGAGCAATTCAATGACAAATTAATATAAAGCATTTTTCTAGAAAGAAAGGAGAAAGGGGATAGACATCAGTCTCATCTCAAGGAATTAAACCTAATTTGGAGTCCTGACTAGTTGTGAAAAGGACCTCTCACTTCTGATTATAGGACATCTCCTTGGACATCTGTGAGGCAAAAAGGGGACCTCCTTGTATCACCATGAGAAATTAACTCTTTTTGCCAATTTTATTATTAGTTTCATTACAAATTAATGTCTGGCCATTTAATAAATTGGACTTTAGTGTTTAACTCATGTTGGTCAGCCATATATATAACATTCAGTCCTTTGTTCAATGAGGCAAAAATTATATGCACATATAGTTTCCTCTTTGATAATTATGTTAATTTTGTTCTTCAAAAGAAGAATCAGATGGCAGGTGTTCTTGAGTCCATAGCAGCTTTCTCTTCTTATTTTAGGTATTGATTGGATTGATCATCAAATGAGATATTTGCTGATTTTTTTTTTTTTTTGGTACAAGCGGATAATCATACTAGTCTAGTACGAATTATCCCAGATATGTCAGAATATAAAATTTGCTGTAAGACAAGGGGCAGGGGTCACCCAGCCGCCAAATCCAACCACCAACGTGCTGAGCCACAGAAGCTGCCACCCAGTCGACCACCGAGTTGGCTTCGCGGTAGATATGTCGAATCTGGATAGAACCAACTCTCTGCAAGATAGACCATGTGTCCTGAGAATAAGAATACTGAAGCCGTCGAAAATATTCTCCTTTTTCAGCCATCGAATAACCGTCATCGAATCACCCTCGATAACGAGACGATGAGCATGAAAATGCTGAGAGGCGTAAGAAATACCTGCCCATGCAGCATAAAGTTCTGTCATAGGGACAGAGAATCAAGGGTGCCAAAGCACCTGCAGCCAGCATATCATCCTGAGGCCCACGGATGATATTTACTGTTTTAGAAGCTGATGCAAGGGGAATACTTTTTCTCTGAGGTTTGTAATTTAAATAATTCTTTTTTACTAAAAAAAATTATGTAAACATATACAATTATTTTTATTACATACTATTATTATTTTTTACTATACATAATATATATATAATTATTATGCAGTAAAAAAAATTTAATATTATAGATCGTATATATATATATATGTAAGAGAGTGACCAACAGAACTAAATGTTAAAAATCAATTACCCCCTAGTTTTAACTGCTTACCCTTCTTTTTTTTTATCTCCTCCCATTTCTCTTCTCAAGGTGAAGTCATGTCCGTACCTTCTAGTTTAATTGTATTGTACTGTGTTATCCAACAAAGCCTTGGACAACATAATATGTATCCCATGTGGTATGTCACGGGGGCATGATGATCTCCCAACAAGCATAAAATATTTGGGTGCCAACGGATAAAAACAAAACGAGATTGTTTTGGTGTCGCAAAAATGTGTCTACCTTTGCTAGCTAGAGACGTACGTGCCACATGGATCCAAATTATCCAGCCATCTGTTGCACGTACATTGTATCATCTGAGCTAAAACCTTGCAGCACGTGCGAGCCCACAAGAGGGATCAGACTTTAGGGCACTCCTTCACAGATTGCCATGATGATTGCACGTGGTGGGTCACTTATTAGATTTCTTCCCCAAATTATCTGCAACACTTTCCAAACGTACCTAAAGATGCCCGGGTTATGCAACATGACATGTTGGCCATACCATCAACATCATTTTTCATCCTGTTTCCTTGACAATTTGGTGGTTGGCCAAAACCCTAACCTGGCCTGTGATGCACTTTTGGTGACTATTCTGGGTGTGAGTTACGTGTTATCACTGTCAAACACCAAGCTTGTTGATGATATCTGGCAACTGCACCATGGAAGACAAGTTCAAATCGCCATCTCCAAATTTTAACTTTCTTAAACAATTTCAAATCTCATAATATATAGTACTTTTAACTTAAGAGAGACATGCCACAATATATTTCAGTTTGTTATTTATTACCCCAACCCTGGTACAATTATTATTGTAGATGTGGTCAAGATAGAGCTAATGGTACAAATCTGATCAGTTGTCCAAAGCAAAGGACTACTTGGTGCTTGGTCTTTTTTTTCTGTTGTTGGCTAGAGATTTAATATCATTGAGAAAGAATGTTTTCTCATTGGGAAATTATATGGGAAAATTATATAGCAATCATATTCCAATATTTTTTTTTTTTTTGTTCTGTGAATTACTTTTTTTTACCCTTCAGAGGAGGCATTCACCAAGTGTTATATGATGGTGGTGCAATTTAATTCTTCTGCAAGGTGGAAACTTTTAGTTGTACTATGCAAATAAAGTTTTAATGTCAGAATGCAATGCACAATCTAAGGCATTATGAACACAACAAGCCCACAGTGCAAATAAAGTTCTTACTTTTGCACTCATCCAAAGTGAGTGCATCCTTGGTAAAGGCAGTAGATATTTCTTAATTAATATTGCACTTCTCTCTTTTGGTATAGGAAGAAAGAATTACATCCTCCTTGCACCAAGTGCAAATCAAATCCACACTGATAATATAATTAACTAAGATACTTTGAAAAGCCAAAAATTAATTTGAAGCTTGATCTGTATTTAATGGCTTTATGGACCAACTAAGTGTACCTTCTTTATTATCTTTTTGACAAATATGTAAAGAAAAAAGTAATTTTGGATACCATTTTGTAGAATGGCACGTTTTCCACGTAAATCAAACACACTAATCCAACCCAAAGAAGTGCTTATTAAAATAAGCAATAATAGTAAAAAAAATTAAATAAAAAAGATATATATTAAAATAATAGCATATCAAAAGCTTATCTTTGGGTCACCCTCTTAGCTTTTTCATACATCAAGTAGCACTAAAACACATCCCCAATATTCTTCATCTCTCTTTTTAGTCTCTTAGTAATGGTGCTTGATGATTAGTATTATAAGGTAAGGGTTAGATATGCTTACATAGAGAAGAAATCAATTATGTTATTAGAATTCATATCCCATAAGAATTAGAAATTAATCCTTACTACTAAATAATAAGGTTGTTGATTAAAGCTAATCCTTATTATTAAAAAATAAAATTTGCTAAATTAAAAAAATAATCCTTAATTTTAGAAAATTTATAATAACTTCCAATACACTTCCCAAATATTAGGTAGATACAAGTAGTAAGAAACACCTAATACTAATCCAAGATAAAATTATCGTAGAGTCAGTCACCTACAATCTATGAAGATCTTGCTTGCAAGATTTTAGTAACAAATATGATATCTTTCAGTGTTTTCTTAGAAAATTTCTTCGTATAATAACATCCTTTGAAATTTTTATTTAATAATCAAAATCACCCTTAAATTCTAAAAGAACAAAAATAGGGCATCAATATATTGCTCTAGCAAAAGAATGCATTAGGTTAAGTGTCTCACAGGACTATGAGAGAGAAACTAGAGTTTAGCAATCAGCAGCATCAACTGGATCCATAATCCATGAAAATTTGGGATTTCCCATGTTTGTTTGGCTGCCCTAGATATCATTCTATAGGGAAATATAAAAAAAAAAGAAGGAAAGGTTTTTTAGAAAAAAAAAATAGAAAACCCATTCTATATTTTAAAGTCTCCATCACCCACACAATTTGAAAATTAATTTTTTTCAAAAACTTTGACTTCCTGTGATGTGTTCAGAAATAACTGTACGTGTAATCATTTTTTCATTTGTATTATCAATCATAGAAAGATCATAATAACTGTTTTCTTTGCATGTCTATTTCCTACCTTTTTCACTTTGAATTTGACTTGTGTGCTACCCAACTGTTAATGTACCAGATAATTCCATTTCACAAATATTTGACTCAATTTAATAAATTATTGCCAATATATCATTATAGAATATGAAGTACTAATCTATTCCATTATATAACATTATATTATAGTATTAAATATTTTATACTAGTAATACTATATGTAATATGTAATGTTATAATTATAACTATAATATGTGGTTATTATATTTGCAATAATACAGGACCTTATTGAAAAAACTAGTTAAAAGGATATTATTTGAACTTCTTACTTAAATTCTTTCATAGTTTTCCTATTTAAGTCATGAAATTCTTCCTAGACTAAAGGTTTAAATCTAAATCTAATTATAATCAACTCATGGTCAAAGTCCTAAAAGAGTCTACCCTCCTTCCATGGAATCATGGGCCAGATCCACTCTAATATCATTTATAATAACCTAAAATGTATTTAAGCACATTGATCATGTATAAATACTTATAATCTACAAATTGCATAGTCAATATGAAGTTAAATGCATACTAGCACTAACTATAATAGCATTACAATTTTATATAGTATAATTGATAATGCAACTAGGGATCTAATTCTACATGGATGAAATTGAGACAGAGAATGGATACTGAGCTATTCTAAGATAGACATGGAATAGACTATGCACGTCAAATAATAAGGGATAATTAAAATTTAACCACTATAATTTTAGAAAAGCTGCAACTTAAATCTTGCACTTGATAAATATCAAAAAGGCCCTATAGTTTTTAACTTGTGTCTTTCTAAACCCTTGGTCTATTTGGACCTATGGCACTATTAATGTAGGAGTATATATGTGCATTGCAAGTGGTAACTGTTTGGCAGTGAAAGCATTCGTCCATATTCATGTACCTATTTTATCCATCTATCTTTTTATTCTTAGCCTTAAACCTAAAAATTTCCTCCATTTCCATCCAAGAGAGGGCTGAGAGAGATTGAAGATGACTGAGGATTAGAGAAAAGCAGCTTGCCTGAGAGACTGGAGCATCCAAATTTGCAATCAAATGATACAAGTTAAAATTTGGTCTCGATTCCTCTTCTTCATTCTCAGTAAGAATTAAATGACATAGATTTAGTAAAAGATGATATGGGTTTGTTATTATGCTAAAACTTGGTCTTAATTTGATCGAGACTAGAATGTCTTGTTGTTGATACTAGAGTTTGTTCAATGTATATAATTATTCAATAGGAATCTGTGATAAAAAGATGTGGACCTCCATTGCTGGGTCTTTTATTTACTGATATGTGGTCCACCATTGCTGGATATGTGGTTCAATAAGATGTGGGTTTTTTTAAATAAAAATAATCATTGTTGGTGGCTTTGGAGGGCATCAAACCTCTTTTTCATTCAAAGACTGAGGGCATAGATAGTGCTAATGTAGCGTCAATGAGGAAGGTAGGACACGAAGATGGTAATGCCTACCTTATCTCTACTCTCAAATTATAGATATAGCAACTTTCTTTGTGTTGAAAAGTTTGATTCTAATATCCTACTTGATAAAAATGATACTAAAATATTTCCTAAGTTTTAATCACCATAGCATGTCAAAGGTGTCGAGTCATTGGAGGACAAGTAGAGATGAGACCACGTCTATGTGTTGATGTGGTCAATATTGACAAGTGAAATCGATTGAGAGGGAAGAAATGTATTAACCATTTCGGATATTAAGCCAATAACCTTGCCACAACTTTTTTACCCTACTAATTGAATAGGTTGAGAGGTCCATACATGCATTTACGTATTGGATTTAGGCTTAAATCTTCTCTTAAAATTACCAGAGAGGTTTAGTTCAATTGCTTGTATTTTGTGCATGCATTATGCAGTACCATATGATTGAATAGGAAAAGATATGTACATTTCAATTATATTTAATCACTTATCATCGCATAATATATAGATAATAGTGATATGAAATAGATATTCTATTCATACTAAAACTAAAGAGGATTTATTATAATAATAAAATAAATAAGTGATCTACACTTGCTCATTTATTTGCTTCGTAGTTATGGTAATAATTAGAAGATAATTTTTGCATCGCACCTAGTTAGTGATGTATGGATGAATCAAGTAGAGTGATGGTATAAATGATGTTATGTATGATATAAATATCGGTTTTTAATTGTAAAGGGATAATTGTAAGTTAGAACTATGAAGAAATGTAATGAAATATAAGTTAAGTAGGATAAAGGCATAATACATGGAATACAATTTTAATATAATTAGAAGTGAAATAAATATAGAGTAAATTAAGTACTATTTTTTTAAAAATGATCATCTTTAATATTTAGGATCGATTATTCATAAGGAATGATCGATTAAGAATGATATTATCCATAAGATTAAAACAGATTGGATGAAATATAAAAATATAACCAAAATATTATATGATCATAAGTACCTACTAAGTTGAAAAAAAAATATAGGAAAACCATAAGACCGACCATGCTTTATAGTATGAATATTAGATAATTAAAAAAATATATATACATAACATTAATATGGTAGAAATGAAAATGTTAAGATAGATGTATGATAATGTAAGGAAAGATAGAGTAAGGAATAAAACCATTAATAAAAAGATAAAGATGGTTTCAATCGTAGACAAATTAAGGGAAGGATGACTTAAATTATTTGAATATATGCAATGTAGACTTAGAGATGCATCTGTATGAAAGAGTGACTTAATACATGTAAAAAAAAAGGCTGAGATAAATTAAAAATTATATGAAAAGAAGTGATTAAGAAAGACTTAAAATTTTATGTCTTACAAAAAAAACATGACTCAAAACCCATTTGAATGAAGGAAAAAAATTTATGTAGTCGACTCCAACTAGTTTTGAATTAAGGCTTTATTATTGCTTTTTTTTTTTTGTCGGTGACAAACCCAATCAGAAGATTCAACGTCAAAGTAGCTTATCATTCTATTCAATTCCTGCAAATAAGATTATTTAATTAGATATTTCCAATTCTTAAAATAAGTTATTTAAATTTATTAAGATTTATAGACCATGTGTAAAAAATCGAATCCTCTTATAAATGCATTTGATTGAGTCATATATACTTTGTCTATTCTTTTTTTTTTTCTTATTTAGTGTTTCCTTTCTTGTTTTTACATTTGTTGAGCTACTACATAAAAAATGAAATTAATACTTATAGCCCACCTTTTCTCCATCACTACTTAATGTTCTTTTATACTTGTATTTTGTAAGTTTAGATCAAACAATGTATTACTAAAGCATTGAATTTTATAAAAAAAACTCATCTTAATTTGTACCAATGGGCCGTGCGATATTGATTTGGTATATTAATTAATTAACTTTATACCACATTTGAATACATGATTTTTTTTAATTCTTTTATTTTCATATCTTAACCATGGATAAGAGTTGGATAATTGAGCCCAAATTTTCCAATAGTTATGTATTAGGAGTTACATATTTCATGAAATTTGTAAGTGATAACATAGAGGGACAATGCAAAATTGGGTATCCTTATCAAGAATACTTGAATGTATTTATTTTAAGTCAAAGTGAAGTAGAAGATCATTTGATGATAAAAGGAATGTTTGAGAGCTACACTAAGTGGGTGTCTCATGATGAATAATTAGATTATGGGATTCTAACTTATGGGAGCTATAATGATGATGATACTAGCACTATTGATGAAGAAATGATGGATGATGACAAGAATGAGGAAGATGGGGTGCAAGCTATATTAGAGGATGTGTTCCGGAGTAGTTGAAGGTCAAATGGAGGATGGTAGTGATGGTGGTCCTAATTATGCAACCAAGGGCAAAGGCAAAAATTTTAGCATACTACTAAGGGAACACAATAAAACCTATTATATGGTTGCACAAGTATCACTAAATTGTTTTTCATTGTTAAGTTACTCCACTTAAATATGTATAACAATTGGAGCAATAAGCCTTTTAATATGTTACTAGAATTGTTAAGAAAAATTCTTCCAATAAGTAAGATTCCAAAATCACATTATAAGGCAAAAAATATGTTGTGAGGCTTGATACTTAATTACGAGCTGATTTAGGCATGCAAGTAGGATTGTACTCTATTTTAGAATGATTACAAATATAGACAAACTTTTCTTGCATGTGGCATATTTAAATGGAAAGTTATTGATGGTAAACAAAAACAAATTCCTTGGAATATCTTGTGTTATTTTCCATTGGAACCAAGACTTGAAAGATTATTTTTGTCAAGGAAAATGATTGCATGTATAAGGTGGCATGAAGATAAGCATGTTGATGGCGACATGTTAAAATCCAGTAGATGCTAAAGTATGGAAGGAATTTGAGAAATAGGATGGATGGTTTGGGTAAGACCCACAAAATGTTAGGCTTGGACTAGCAACTAATGGGTTTAACCCATTCGGTGATATGAGCACTTCATACAGCATGTGGTCTATAATTGTTGCACAATATAATTTGCCATCCTTGGAAATATACAAATAATATATTTATGATAATGCCATTAGTTTTTCTTGATCGTAACTCATCAAAAAGTAATTAATGTATTTATCCAACCATTGATACCTAAGTTAAAGGAGTGAGTAACCATCGATATCTGAATTGAAGGAGTTGTTTGAATAATGGAGTATAGATATATGATGCCTTTATCGAGCAATATTTTTAGATGCGTGCTGTTGTTTTCTAGACTATAAATGACTTTTAGTGTATAGGGATATGTTTCGTTGGAGAACCAAAGAATTTTTGGTATACCTTATTTACAATAAGGATGCTCCTTTTTGAAAGTTAAGAAATAAGATATGTTATATAATCATTGTTGACATTTGGTTCATGACTATAGTGGAAGAGCAAATGTTTGATGACAAATAAGAAAGATGACCAAAGCCTAGGAGTTACCAAGAATTGACTTATTACAATAATTAGAGGCTTTGAAATATGTCAAATTTGGAAAGTATCCTAATAATAGGAAGAGAAAGTGTACTCCTAAGGAGTTGAATTGACTAAAAATAGTGTCCTTTTTTAATTGCCTTATTAGTAAGAACTTAAGATCCAACATGATCTCAATTTGATCCACATTAAGAATAATATCTCTGATAATGTGTTGATACATTATTGAACATTAAAGAAAAAATAAAAGACACATTATAAAGTAAGGTTAGATTTGTCTGATATGAAAATAAAAAGTATTGCACTTAAACAAGTTACTTGATGGTTCTTACACAATGCTTCCTGCATACTTAACTCAACTCAATTCAACTCATCTAAGCTTTTTTCCAACTACATGGGATCGGCTACATGAATCTGCTTCCTCCACTCTGCTCTATTCAGGACCAAATCGATATTTAAATTATAAATAGTTATATTTTTTTAATTATTTCTATCCATGTTAGTTTAGATCTAGATGTATTCCTCTGAAAGATTGTATATTTGATATTTTAAATAAATTTAAGTTCTTTACCTCAAATTTTTCATCTTACTCACTTGGTTAGCTTAATAGGTTCTCAGGTAACCTCAAAGGATACATGCAAAATAAAGCTTATCCAAAAGGTTTATTTACAAATATGTACACAAATATAAAATATTTTAAAGTCTAATCTATAAAAAAGCTAACTAGAAATTGGTTTTCACAATTAGGCCCATGCCATAATAAGTTCAATTGGGCATCATGGCCTATTTAGTTAGCTCAAATCTCTAGTTAAATTCAATCAAAATAATTGGATTGCAACCCATCCTTTTATAAGTTTCCATGTTCAAATATTGAGAGGTATTTCTTCATATTCTTGAACTAGGCGATTTTCTTTGAAATGATGTGCCATTCTCTCATCTTTATTTACAAATTTAAAGGGACATAATTGATAATTAAACTTGCTTTGACCATGTTTATTATGGTATTTTCTTACTGAATTCTAATCTTGGTTCGTCAACTTTAAATTTTGGTCCTAGATTGAATGCATGGTCCTAATTATATGCTTAAATGAGGTTTGGTAGATAATAAATTCTATTCAATCCAATTGTCTCTTTCATCCAGGTCATATTAGGGGTCTTAGATCTCAACTTGTGAGTAGTATTTTAGACCAAAACTTGATAAACTGATATACACAAATGATCAAAATCAAATGGTGTTTATTGAAGGTGGGGCAAGGCCTCTAGATAGGAGACCATACCCAACTCTAGCTCAGGTGGTGGGCTAAGGCTAGCTTCCTCTCACCTTTGTCAAATGGCGAGAGAGGGAATATTATACATAGGGGTTGATGGTGGTGTCTTGTTGGTTGGGGGAAAAGGGACAAAGATCATGTGGCTAAAGGGTACTAATATACAACCACTTCATTATATGACTATGATGACATAACTATAGAAAACCAATTAGGAGTGTTAATTCCATTTTCACCATTTGAGTTTTACATCTTATTGATCTTCTTCTTTTTCAAATCTAACTAAACTTGTATGGTCCACATGCCAATTATGATAGTTCGTCAAGATTGCACGGACATCACATTCTTTGTGAGCCAATGTATATAAGATTTTATTTTTAATTTTTTTTAAGTATTAAGCTATTGGATGAAAGAAAGGCGAACCTTTGACAAAATTAATTACCCTTAGTTTAATTGCCAGTTATAAGAGTACTTGTTTAAAAAAAATCTAAATTATTAGTTTTGAGATTCATTTAATTTTTAGTCCTTGCATCATCTAGTAATATGAATTAAATTTCTCTCAAAAGAAAACATGCATCAAGCATAAAATAAGGGATTGAAGTCAAATAAAACAAAATTAAGTCCAGATAATTTAGTGGTAATCAAATCAAGGGTTGTAAATTTTGCCCAAAAATTAATGTGTTCACTTTACCTTACTTAGAAACATCCAAAGAATACTTAATTATATAGTCCAACAATTGTATCCCTTATATTATAGCCACCATGAAAAGTGAATTCTCTTATTAAATATCGTTTAAACATGGCTTGAACTACTTCAAAGTGACCGTAATTTATAAGCTTTTTTCAAATAAAAATCCTACATTTATTCTCTTATAAAAGAGCTTTTACACTCATTGGAGTTGAAGATATAATCACCTATTGAGTGTAGAATTCTATATTTGTTTCTTATTGAAGAAGGTCTTGCTAGTTGAATTTGATGATAAGAAGAATAGCATAACTAGATCTAGTTTTATGGTAGAGTATATGGAATTATTGAAGTGATGAAAAAGAGATCCTTCTTTTTATTGACCAAAGAAAGGGAAAATATATTATTTGGAGTTCCTAATGAAGCATGGTGTCATGGTACATTTATTATACCTATGAGTATTTTATGATGAAATTTATCAAGAAAAATGGGACACTATATATGGCTTTGTAAGGATAGGGAAATCATTATCTTGGATATTGTTAAAATAATCTTTATAATATGAAAGCTTTCATGTCTTATTTGTTTCTGGGCACATATGAGATCAAAAGATTTGGCACCCTGAGAAAAGTTAGTATGGATTATTCATAAGATATTTACTTATCTATTATATCCACTAAATTTCTGAGTGTTTTTATTAGATATTTTATTATAGGCTACATTATGCAAAATTTACTCAATTCAAGTTCATAATTCTATCCTATATTTTGTACAACTAAACAGGGTGAGGCAACCTACTTACATGGATCTAAATATATTCAATGTCATATGATATTGTAATGATTCTATAATTTATAGTGTCCTAATGAAAATATATATTCTATAGAGTTGAATTCTTGAAGTAGAATTTGTTTATCCATTGCATATTACTTAAAGTGAGAGTTCCTACATATTGATAAAATACTCTCAAATATGAGATATTGTTGTCCATAGAGGTGAGGTTCTCATTTGTATTAAGTAATTAACTAATCAATCATGAAAAACAACTAACTAACCTATGGCTAAAAGGGTAAAATACATTTGGAGCATAACTTATTATTATAATGGCAATTATGCAACTAAGATGTTAGATTTAAATCTCAACTATCGACTAATGCAAATTGGGCTAACATGATAAAAACTCCTATATGGATAAGTATATTTTTTTCTCACATGAACGAATCATTTGTAATGTTTTGTTAAGTAATTAGTGTGCTCAATATTCAATTAGCACTGATTGTGGATAGAAAGGGAGTGTTTGGATGCTCAGAGGATCATCATCATAAATTCTAAGGGATCATTTGGTTCATAGTAATCTATCTTAGTAATATGATATTACTATATATATTATCATGTTTGGTAATTAAATATGATGATTTGAGTGGTAATATTTGATTCTTTGTGATCTAAGATTATTATAAATCATGATAATTTGATTTTCATCCAAAAGGTAACTATATGAGATTACCAAAGTTCGATAATCTTAAATTATGCTCATCTTCATATAAATATTTAATAATATTTAATTTATTTATATATTAATGTATACTAACTCCGTCAAGGTCGGTTTCAAGTTCGAGTAAAGGAAGAAGGTTATGTTAAGTAGCTGACAACCAGCGTATAACTCTGTCAGATCCACTAAAATATGAATATATCAAATCAAACTATGCAAAGGTCGACTAGGACGTTCCTATTAAGAGACGTGCTGCATCTGCCTTTAGATGTTTTAAAAAATAGGCAAGGGATGCCGCACCGATGTCCGAGTACGATGATAAGTGAGCAATGGTTCCTATACTACGAATGAGTGCAGGTAAAGAAGTTAGCCCATGATAATCAGCTTAAAGTAGCAACTTGAAATATAGAAATACTAACAGGTAAAGCAATGGAGATAGCGGACACTATGACTAGGAGAAAAGTAAATGTAATATGTTTACAAGAGACTAAATGGGTAGGTGAAAGATCTAGAGAAATAGAGAATATATGATATAAATTATATTACACTGAAAAAAATAAAAATAAAATGGAGTAGGAATAATTATAAATAAAAATTTTAAGAAATATGTTGTTAAGGTAACTAGGAAAGAAGACCGAATTATATCATTCAAACTTATAATTGAGAATAATATATTTAACATAATTAGTGTATATGCACCATAAAGTAGAATTAGACGAATAAATTAAGACATAATTTTGAAAAGATATAAATGAAGTAATGCAAGAAATGCCACAAGGAGAAAAGATATATATGGAGAAGATTTTAATGGACATGTAGGTAAACAAAGGGATGGATATGAAATGGTACATGAAGGATATGGATTTAAAGATATGAATAAAGCCGACATGAGTGGATGATCTAACAATAGCAAACACTTGTTTCAAAAAGAAAGATGAACATTTAATAACATTTAAAAGTGGATATAATAAAAGTCAAATAGACTTTTTCTTAACTAGAAAGATGGATAACATAACATGCAAAAACTTTAAAGTTATTTCAGAAGAATGTTTAACTTCAAAATATAGGATAATGGTAGTAGACATATGGATAAAAATAAAATCTAAAGTAAAACGTAAAAATATTAATCTAAAAATTAAATGGTAAAATTTGAAAGGAGAAAAACTAAAATTATTTAAAGAAAAGTTAGTAAGAAAAATAACTATGAATATAAATAGTGATCCCAACTTAATGTAGAAAAAAAAACTAAATGCATAAAAAACATAGTAAAAAAAGTTTTAGAAGAATCAAAATGAGTAAGACTATAGGAAAAAAAATATGATGGTGGAACGAAAAAGTTTAAGCTGCCATTAAACTTAAAATGACAAACTATAAAATTTTACAAGAGGCTAGGGATGAAGAAAGTCTTAAAAAGTATAGGAATGTAAAAAAAGAAGCTACAAAAGCAGTAAGTAATACAAAACTTAAAGCCTATGATGATTTATATAATAGATTATATACGAAAGAAGGTAAAAGGACTATATATAAGCTAGCAAAACTAAGAGAAAAAAAAAATCTTGACTATATTAAATGTATTAAGAATAAAGATGAAAGAGCCTTAGTAAAAAAATAAGAGATAAAAGAATGATAAAAAAGTTATTTTAAAAAATTATTAAATAAAAATAATTTAATAAATTTAAGGGTAGAAGGATGTGATAACCTAGAAGTAATAAAAAAAATATTTTTTTTCATAGAGTTAGCATGCTTGAGGTTAAAAAGGCTTTGAGTAAAATAAAAATGCAAAGGCATTAGGGTTAGATATAATAATCCCTATTAAGGTTTGAAAAGGTTTAGAAGAAATTGGAGTCATATGGTTAATCAATTTATTTAGCAAAATTGTAGCAACTCATGGATGAGATGAATAGTATTTTTTTTATAAATTTTAAAAGAGTTCGATTAATTAGAGATGTGGATAAGAATGAATAGAGATTCTTTTTTTCAAAAGATACAATTCAATTAGCTTAAAAATATATAGAAGAAACCATAGAGATGAGACATAATGACAAAAAATAAATAGTGTCTAACTTTATAATTATATTTTGGCATAGATGTTCATAAAGAGATAAATAAAGAATAATCTAAATAAAAGTACACTTTTGATCCTCAAACTTGCAGTTATTACAGTTTAACCCCTCTCATATTTTAAGAATGTTATATTTATATTATATATAAATTAATTAAAATTAAAAAAAGCTAGCATGCCGCCGTGTTAACAATCAATCTATTCTTATCAAGACGACACATCAATTATTCCATCAATTTTAACTGCCTTCGTATAACGAAACATCATGAGCGCAATATTCTTAAATAGTAAAAATTAAATTATGATAACTGAAAATTAAAGGATCAAAATAATATTTTAGCTAAATATTATTCATAAAATTTGATTATGGAATTTAAAATAGTACATTTTTTTTATTTAATAAAGTAATGTATATTACAATTCTCCTGTCGTATTAGTCAACAACCCAGGGAGCAGCTCCTGAGCCAGAAGCGCTGTTCCCATTTATGCCCTTGTCAGGGCTTGTGGTATGCTGATTTGCCCACATTTGGGGCCAAAGAGAAAGAGAAATGCAGACAAAATGCACTGTAATGGCTAAGAAGACTTGCGTCTTAACTAGTTGGCTGATCGCATGTGGGCGTTCCCCGTGAAGGATGTCTCAATCAATCACCTTGCTTTCGCTTTGTTAGTTAATGCTGGCCATGAGAAAAAAAAGGACTTGAATTACTGAGAGCTGGGGCAAGGCGTAGCAGTGGCCATGGGCCTCCCTACCAATAGCCCAATAGATAGGTGGCCAGCCAGCAGTATCAGGGCTGTCCTCGGACTGTTACAATGACAAGTCTTGTCGTGTCATCAATTAAGCTCGCACCATCGTGGGTCTCCCTCCCAATCAGCAAAGGAGGAGTGGGATCCACGCCATGGCCCATGGTGCCTTGATAGCCACCATTGGTTCCAATGCTGCTTTAAATAAGTCACAACTACATCGTGTCCAGTTTTGAAACTGGTGGATTCAAATGAGGCCCACTCTTCACTCATCCGATGCTCTTATTATGTATTGAAAGTTTGAAACCGATGGTGCAATGGGGGGGAGTTCGGTGTCAGGAAAAGATTCTCACGTTTTCATGGTCTTCGATCTGTTCAGCTGAAAACGATGAACGAGTTTCATATTTTGAGTTAGTCTTATCAATGTGATCTCCCAGATGCTTACGTGGATAGGAGGAGGATTATATTTTTAATTAGTGTGTACTGTTTGTTTTGAGGAACAAGGTCAGTAAACTTTCTTTTGGCGATGAAAAGCATGCACGTGAGTCCTCGCGCAGCGCATATCTTATATCTTATATCTTAGTAGCTCAAGATTTTTTTTTTTTTTAATGACCATCATTATTCTAAACCAACAGTAGTGGCTTGTGGATGGCTCAGGACTGGAACAGCAACATTATATAATTGCCATTGACCAGATCGATCTAAAACCTAATTCTCTCACTGCTTAAATTTTTTTTTTTTTTTTTTGCAACTTTTCTGCAATTCAGATTTAAAAAATATGCTTTTTGGGTATAATTAAAGACTGGAGGGAGACAGATGCGACAATCCATCTTTTATTCGTTTTATTGACTTTATTATCTTGGTAATTAATTAGTGTAATTTATTGATTTTTTTTTCAATTATTTTTTAAAAGAAATTAATATGCCTCTCTTTTAATAAATATGGTGTGTTTGTATTTTTGACTGAAAGTGAGGCAAAACCACTCATATTATTAAATAGGTATCATTAATTACAGGTAGAAATATAATAAGAAAGAGATAATTAATAAATAATAAAAGTCTCGGGTTAATAAAACTGAATAGAAAGAAAAAGGAACAAAAAGATTAGATGAAGCAATTCGATCCCAAGGAAACAAAAATTAGTTGCTGATTTTTTATTACGCAAAATGGACCATTAATCCTTAGTTATGAAGCAAATCTGAGGATATATATATAGCTTGATTATTTTCTTTTCTTTTCTATGAAAAATATGTTGATCTCTCTCTGTCCAGAATGTTTCAACGATAACCTAGCTAGAAGTCTGGAGGTCTACCAGCTGAGATGCCAAGCTCCTCAAAAAATGGCTTCCAAATTGTCATGGTGAATGTACCGTGTAGTAATAGATGATCTATTGATTCAGTTTTCTTATTAAACCTCATTCTATCTTATTCCTTATTGTATTCAACTTATATATATCACTAGGTACTAACCCTCTGAAAATTTTCTTTTCTAATTCTGTGTAGCAGCCTTCCATAGAATTTTTGCCCAAGATGATCTGAATCCTTTATCATCTATGAATTTGTATATAGTTTAGTCTCCACAATAAAATACTACCATACTTCACCATGAGAATTAAAAATAAAAATCTACACAACTGGCCATGATCAATAAGGTCTAAGAGCAGAATACTCTAAAACCCCTTGCATCAAGTTGTCTCAACCAAGAAACTTTATATTATATGCTACTACAAGGTTGATTTGGGTTGTTAAATGTGTATCAGAAAAGAAGGTTGCATTGCAAGAGAAGTTTTTATTTTTACAATATTTAGAAATTTGGTATTTAAAAATAAAAGGGGATGGAAGAAGTCAGCATACATTTTATGTTACCACTTTAACTTTTCTGTTAAGAAATGATAATAATAGTTTAATATAACTACTTTTTTTTTTCTTGAGTTTTTAGTGCAACTAAATATATAATAGAAACTCCTCCTCTTTTTTTTTTTTTTTCACTGCTTCCCACTTTTCATAAGCAAATAAAGCCTAATAAGGTGGCCAAGCCACAAGTATGTATGATATATGACCTGAAAGCATAATAATTCACTGCAACTTCTTTATGCAAGGATATGGTAAAATTCATTAACTTACTCTCAAATGTAGGACTTTGAAAAAAAAAAAAAGTGAAAAAGAATAAAAAATTATGTTTCAGTCCTTCACACAATGTTGCCAGTATTGATGGAATGAGAAAACACGAAGTAAAACTATGTTAAATTTTTTTTTAAAAAAATCTAAATATTTTCAAGAAATTGAAAAGACTATATCTAGTAAATTTAGTTAAAATTGTTCGGATAAGATTCCTAAGAGGGCAAAGAATTGACTAACAAAATCAAAGGTGTGTTGCCAATTCCACTGCAACTAGAATTAACTGATTAAAAAGCATATGAAGATCAAAAGTCCAAGAATATCTATTTTAGCATGCATTTAACTAGAGAAGCAAATCAAAATTTGGATAGATTAAAGTTAGGGGTAGATCTTTGTGCCTTCAAATGGCAAAGTGTACATTGAGACCACCTCAATATTCCTCTTGAAACCAAAGATTTCTTTAACAAGAAGAAAAGCACAAAAATGCTCGCAATATATATAGTCATCTTGATATATATACTATATTCTAGTACTAGCACAGGTGGTAAGTTCATTGGAATTTGGATGTCAATGACTGAAGATAAATAAATAAATAAACTGATTTTTGAATAGTTTATCATGCAAGCAAATATAAGTTTAGTACATGTCTTAAATAGGCCGACACATGATGCATTACGGTCAGAATAGTCATTACATATAACAAGAACAACTACTAGTTCGCTCAGGTGATGATGGAGGACTTATGCATTGCCACATCAAGAGTGACACGTTTAACAAACTCCCGCGGGTGTACTGCATTGTCTGGAACTACTTCAAAAACATGGATTTTAGGTCACAACCTAAAAGTATATATCTCCATCAGGTTATATCCAATCATATGCATACAATAAATAAAGAAGAAGGATTGGAACCAACATAAATGACAAGAGCATGAGCTAACTGACATGAAGACCTCAACAACTCTCATCAGAAGAACCCTGTTTGACTGTGGTCTTGACAATGACCATCTCCCCATAAGCCTTATGTTGCTTGGGAGTGGTCCAGTGCAGTGTAGCCAACTTATAAGGCATAGTGAAAGGTTTCAATCTGTGCCATGGTTGAGGACCTCTTCTTTTAATTGGTGTTGCCGAATCCGAGGCCTGGTATGTGGTCCAAGTTTTCCAATTAATTTACCCTGCTGCTGTCTCAGAAGAGATGGTCAAGGTGGTGCAATTGGCCTGTGTGTTTGCTGAAGGGGACATGGGCTTTTACCCAAAGTTACTACAGGTGAGAAAAGGTTGGGGGGCTCATAATGCCAGTAGTAGTTCTGCATGCTAGCCGTCCAAGTGGTACGATTTGGCCATAATGGACCTAAATCTAAACAATCTAGATAGCTCTCTCTCTCTCTCTCTCTGTGTGTGTGTGTGGTTGGAAGTTGATTTGATTCTTTGGCTACAAATGTAGAAGATTTGGCTGGGTTGCATGCAGTGTTAATTCAGAGATTGGCATGCCCTGAGATTGTTGGTTGTATCCAAAAGTATGCGAATTGTGATAAACATGATTCATAGGAGCCAATTGATATGATCTACGGCCCTCATGGCATGCATGGCTTGGTCCCTGCTTTAGCAAGCATGTAAGAATTGGAGCTTGTTGATGTTGGCCAACGATTCAAATGCTTTGAAAAGTAAAACGGCATGGAGAGGTGACTCAAATTTCTGACAGTGCTGACAATGGAGTCAAAGTGGCTTCCTATGGTGGGCTACGCATAGATGCAACCTCATTAATTTGTTATGGCAGCAAAGTTCTGGTTGGCTTTGACGTACAAAACAAGGGAGACTAGAGAAGTAAAAGAAATGGCTTTAGTTAATTTTAGCTATGTTCCTTTGATGAAAGTTTCTTTCTTTTTTTTTTTTTTTTTTTTTGATAAAATGAAATTTTCAGTTTTTACTTTAAAGTTGAAGGGGATGTACATCAATATAAGGGTGCTGATACAGCTAATCCATCTTTGTTTCTATGTTTTTATGTAACTATTTTCTAACTATTATCTATGAAAGCATGTCTTTCCAAAATAAATATTCAATTTGGATGCATTGAATTGTATGGCTTTAGGCTGGTTCATCTTGGTTACATACTCTGATCTCATCATTTCTCATTTATTTATTTGCTTGTATATTGGTTGTGTGGAAACACAGATGCTTTTGATTTTTCTATCAAATTAAAAATAGTGTTGCACCAATTAATTAACTTGATAAATATAATAATCTTGGGACACAACTTTTCTGATCTCTCTTTCTAATTAGAGTAGGTCTACTTAGTAAAAGATGAAGTTCTTGTGAAGCTGCCAGTGTTATTTCCCATGGGCTTCAATAGCAAAAAAAAAAAAAAAAAAGAAAGAAAGGTATTAGATCTGTCAGACTGGAAATCTTACTTACATAATTGATCCCACTATTTAATTGAATTGTTGTGACAAGATCTTTGCAGAAGATCGTATCCAGATCTATGTTTTATTGTTGTTTTTTTCTTATGTTATGTTGGCCAACCAGACTACTAGCCTGGTTGATGGCCTTTCTACTAGCATAAATATCCCAGAATCCTAGAGAACGGACCATCTTGGGTTTGGCCCTTGCTTTCCTTGAGATCGACCTTCATTTTGGCCATCACACAGCTGCTTAGGAAACCACCACTTATAAATATAAGATGTGCCCCAAAGCTTCCAATGATTGATGTGCTGCTGCTCAACCTGCGGAATCTACACAATATCTGACTTGTGGTCTCATCCATCCCTTTCCATCCCCATGTCAGCTTTCACATGGAACCACATCTCTTCTCTCTCTCTCTCTCTCTCTCTCTCTTCCTTTGGACTAAGTTGATGAGTAATTGGATCCCAGTTCACTTCCTTTTACAACCCTTTTGACCACAAAAGGGGCAATTGTGAGAAAAAGGGGCCATTCTATTATTGAGCCATTGATGCTGTTTTGTTGCATAGTGTCTCCCATTACACATACACAAGTGTTGGGTGGTGTCGTGGAATGAGTGTGGGATGAGGACAGGATATTGGGATTGGAAAGTGGGATGAGAAAAAAGGGAAAAGAAAACACAAGTTATCTAATCTGCTTTCTTTTGGATCAAGCCCAATAATGCTTGTGAGATGACTAGGACACTCCAAGTTGGGCCCCCACTGCTTCTGGCCTCTTGTTTGCAGGAGAAAGGGAGGCAGCTCTCAGCTGTTCAGATCCCTATCATTGTACATCACTTTGACCATTGGTCTCCCATTTGTCTGTCATCTCTCTCTCTCTCTCTCTCTCAAAATTCTTACAGCCTCTGGAGAGGATTTACATTTATCTCATCATGGTAAAAGTTTTGATTCCCTGGTTTTTAGTGGCTGCCATGGTCATGGAATGAGTTACATCCCTTGCTCTCTCTATAGGTCTTCCTTTCTCTCTTCCCCCTGAAATACTTCACTATGTTATCTCCATGAGTAATTATCTTTTTGTAAATTTTCTGTGCATGTACATTATAAGGGTGACCAGAGTTTTTTAGGCTGATCTTTGGGCTACTCCTGCTAGCCTGATTCATTGACAGCTCTTACTTCATGAGGTTAAAGTAAGAATGCTACATATAGAGCATTTGGTGCTATTTACTTGCACCAAAAATAGTAAAGAAATGCTCTCAAGTTATATCTTTTCATATGTTTGCAGAGGTAGGATTGGCACCAGCTACTGTGGCATTATGCACATTATCCTCACCTTCATCAGCAATTCATTTATAATTACTTGAAAATTCTTTATCATCTTCGAAGGGTTGGAACTTTGAGCTCCTGATCTTCTCAAACTATGGAAAAGAGATACCCAACAGTCCAGGCTCGGCCTCAATGGAAGAAAATAAGTTGTCAAGGTAAGGAAGATTAAACAGAGAGGCTATGAAAACTAGTAAATTAGTTGGGCTTTGGTGTTGGATTTTGGAAGGATGTGTTTCTTTCCTGCCATTTTGGTAAGCCACTGCTTTCCTCCAGTGGGAAGGAGTTCTTACATTAGTTTTTCAAAACCTTTAAATCATTCCCCTAGGTAAGATGCTCTAGCATTACATCAGAGCATCATAACAGCGCATGAGTCTCCATGGGGAAAACTTTAAAATTTTTATCCCACCTCAATTGCCAGGTTCACTTTTTAGCTCATGTTTAAGCAAGCCTTTCTCCACCAAAATCCTTGGTGCAACCACAAAATTGTGCAGCATTTGGTCTGGCCAACGCAAGTCAACATGATTTAGGCTTTTTTGCACTGATCCTATCAGAGGCCCAGTCCAGTGGTGATTGGTGTCAGACATTTAGTGGTCTAAGAAATAACAAAAAATTAGGGTGTGTTTGATATGAGTTTAAAAAATGGAAGTAAAAAATTATACTAGTAATATTTTTTAATTTAAATTTTAAGAGTGTAAAAATTCTTCTATTAACTGTATTTGTTTGGGTCCATGAATAGAGATGAAATATTATAATATAATTGTTAACTATATGGTTGGAACAAAGTTACTGTCAAGCAATAAAATGTTATTAATATTTGATTAATATCACTGTTGTAAAAGAAATAAGATGGAAAAGACTGATATGATTATTTAGTATTTTATTAGTTCCAATGTTTCAGTTCTTTTCATCTTCCGTATAATTTTTATCTTTTAACTCTATTAACCTACCTACTTTAGATCAATAATTTGGGAATAAAGGGAGAAAAAATGATTCTCTTAACAAAAAAATTAATCCTATACCAAAATCCAAAAAAAGGGTGTAAAAAATTATGATAGTAATTTTTTACTTCTTTTTAACTCCATGCCAAATGCACTAGAGTTAAACCAAGATAAAGCATTTCTTCTGGGTGACTCTCTGTTCCAGGTATATACCCCCCAAAAAAAAAAAAAAAACTTTTTGGACCATGCACAATATGGGAACGTATGGCACATGATGATTGATCTGTGTGCGTATATAGCTGCACATATGGCATAGAAAAGATAAAAATACTTTTGGTACATGCGTGCAGATCAATCAACGCACACATGGTGCATAAAGACTTTTTTATACCAAAAAAGTTTTGATAGGCCTGAACTGAAGGTCCAACACAAGTTAACATTAGTGAGGCCCATGGACTGAATTTAAAAGCCTACCATAGTCTCTATCAATACAGAACTTTAGCCAATAAAAATCTTAGCAAACAGTGAGGAATCTAACCTTCTTATTCCAGCATTGGAAACTCCTCCCTAAGCTACCATGTTTTATTAAATAAAAAATGCACTTCTGTTTAAGTGAAAGACTGGAGTTTCTCAACCAAATCTCTTGAGCTCCTTATTTGAGTTGCCAACAAGAAGTATGTTGGCCTCAGTGTTTTTACTTCTTTGAAACCAAATTCTGCCCAATACTCTCAATCATCAACCCTTAGACCTGGAAGCCAAGGGGCCACATTGTTGTTTTGTGAACCATGCCACCAGAATTGAGTCCAAATCCACTTCATCTATTGATGGGCAAACTCCTAGCGCAGGGAATTTTTAGCCTAAATATTTCGCAATTTTATGCCTTTGAATCATTAGCCCTAGTTAAAGAAAATCCAACTAAAGATCAGAATAGAATATTTTGCAATTCCAGACCTCATATCACTTCAAAATCAGAATGACTTTTGTCACCCAAGTAATCGTCAGAAAAAAAAAAGAAAAAGAATGGAGGTTTTGTTTGCTTGACCTACATAGGTATCAAATGAAAGAAGCTTCATTTGAGTGGTGGTAAGCAAAGATTTATGTTCCAAGATCACATTCTCAATTGTTCCAATATTTAATCTGGAACAAAATGGTTGGAGGTGGGCTCATTGTCTTGTTTTCAGGGATGGCCATGCCCAAAAACATCCATGGGCTTGGCCCATATTGTAATAAAATCAGATGATATGACCAGTTGAAATGATCACGCTTGCCCTAGCACAAGCAATTTGAGCCGGTCGGATAGGATTGAATGCAGTTGTTTCTCATCCAAGTTCTATTTTGTATTGGAATGGCAAATTAATTGCTGGTTTTCTTTTCAAAAAAAAAAAAAAAAGGATCTTATTTTATGAATTGTACCAAGCCCTCCTTATCATATGGTATATCAACCAGTTGATTATCAATTATGGCATTGAAAAATAAATAAATAAACAGGATTCCAACGCAAAACATTACTTGTCAAAAGCTATAGGTAAAAGACTTCCACCAACACCATTTTTAATTTATTACAATATTAGAATAAAAAATGATATTATATAATTAAATTATAAAAACATTTAATAGATTAGGTAATAGAAGCAAGAATCTTTGCAGATATATATATATATATATATATATATATATATATGGCAGTTCACTAGTCCTAAGTAGACATGAGAGGTAAAAGAAAATCGTTCTTGTTAATCTATTATCATTTTTCTCATGTCAAAAATCAACTAGTTCGGTTAACTTAATTTTTTTTTATTTTTGGAGAACATTATTTATTTTTATTTTTTAAAATTATTTTTTTTTATTTTTCAAACTCTAAAACTATGATTGGGTGAAAGAAAATATCATCTATGCAAAACTATTCGCTTCATGCTTTCAAGTCCTCTAGATTTTATTCTTGATTCACTTCTTTTTTAATAAAATATATACATTTCTTTAAACTATTTTATTTTTATTATTTTAGAATTTTATTTTTTAAAATTATCTTTTATTTTTAATTATAAAATATGTTTTTTAAAAAATATGTTTTTATAAAAAAAAATGAAAACATCACTGTAGTGGGTATGACTCACATAGGGTCCAACCCCATTGCTTTGGCCATTTACATACCCTAATGTTTGGCTTTCTAAAGAAGCATCATAACTTAAATTTTACGGATACTTATGTGTGACATAATTGGCAGCCTTTGACCTCAAAAACAAAAAATATGGCATTTTATTTTATCTTGTCTAAAGCAACCTGAAAGGGGTAAACGTCGATGGAAATAAAATAGCAAAAGAAAATTATGCTCCATAATGGCAATTTTGTATACAACCTGTGAACATATTTTGAACTTAAGACAAAATAAGCATAACTAAGTTGAGTATGATATGATAAATTGAATTAATTCATTAAATATGATAAATAAACAAATTGTATCTTTGACTGACCCGTTAATCTAAAATTGACCCATAATTAACATGATTGTATCACATGACTTGCAAACCTAAACACAATATGCTAGACCTATTTTAACTTAAAGAAATTATTTGCATATCTTTATTCAATATATAAAATAAGCAAGATACTAGGAGGAAAAAAAGAAGTAGAGGATATTTTAGGTATTTTGGCATTTTTATCAAATTGTTGAACTTAAGGATTCAATAATGCATATCTTAGTGATAACAAGATATTGATTGAAAGATTAATACAGTGCTTGAGTTTGTGATGATAAGATATGATCAAAATAAATTAAGCCATAAGTGAATTTTATTTGGCATATATTGAATCTGTAAGGAACTCAACTAAAATATAAAAAGTCCAATTTGGATAAGAACAACATCAAATCAATTATCTTTTGATACTAGAATATCCAAAGAGAAGGCTTCATCTTGTAACCTTCTTTTTTTTTTTTTTTTTAAGGACATTCGTTGTCAAACTTGGCTAGAAAGGAATTGCACGTGGCTCAAGAATTATTAAAAATTAATTAGATTAGTTTTAAATTTAAAATAATTTAAAAATTTAAGACATAGTATGAGAAATCAATCGAATTAAGGCTATAATCAATCAGAGGATGTATACCAAAATAGCTACTTTTGTTTTAGAACAATCAACCAGCATACTATAAAGTGATTGACAATAAGACTTCTAATAGCCATAATAGCTATCTTTTTAGCCAATTGTTAGGATATGGTTTTGAATCTCAATGGTTAGTTTTTTAAGCCTTATAAATTTATGAACTTTGGTACTTGTTCTTATAATAGATTTGGCTTTGAATCAAGTGAAAATCATTAGAAAAGCCTTAAAGAACATAGTTCTGGAGCTTTGAGTGCATAATTTCTCTTTCCCAAATTTAAAGATTTATTTGTAAATCTATATTTTTGTGAATATTTGCTTATTTTTCTCTTATTCAAAAGAATATAGGGTTTCTCCTTAACCCATAAGAAAGGAAAGGGTAGGTTTATTCTTAGCTCGAGAAAAAGATTGTAAGAATTTCTTTTAAATCGAATATGTAAGGGTTTGATCATCATCTAATTAAAAGGACCAATACAGTAGAAATCGCAAGGGGTATCAAACCACTCTAAAATTATTGTATCTTATTTACTTTTTTTTGCATATTTATATTTTTTTCAATTACTATTGCTTGTTCTTATATTACATCCCTTGCTTAGCTTAAGTTTGATATATATTTGGTACTTGTACTTAGTTTCAAATTATTCACTTATTTTTAAGCACTTAATTTTGACTTTAAAAAATTTAATTCATCCTTCCTTTTGGGTTGCCCTATGCCTTACATAATTAAAGCATGATACATTGGTTACACAAGTTAGATGGAATAAAATCTTTTTTTAAGTTACATGGATTGAAAATAGGTCATGCATTTATGTCAATCTAAATACAACTTATTTATTAAATAGGTTATATGAGTCATATAATGTAACTTATATAATATAGGAGTTGTCTTTGAGTCTAAATTTTTGACATGATTAAAAAAGGGTAAATTTGATATAGTTGCTGCTATCCTCTTAAGTTGATATATCCTATTGATAATCCATTGATATGATTTGCCACTCCAATTCCATAGAGAGAGAGAGAAGCAACATTCAACAACAAGCAATTGATAGGTTCTCTTCAAGGTGTTGTAAGAGTATATTGGTTATAGGGAATCAATGTACTCAATTTCCTTGTGGTGAGATATTTGTTTTATAACCTTGAAGCTAAATTCTTATATTATTACTAATTGTGACTCTGAAGTCAAAGCAACAACTTGAGACATGGACATTATAACAACTGATTGATGGTAACTTTTATTGTAAATTTACTCTATAATTTTTTCTTTACATGAAAGGTTTTTCTACATAAATTGGATGATCTATTTTTTTTATGCAAATTATTTTATTTGTATATTACTGTCGCTGATTATTTATTTAGTTATTATAATTGGCTTATCTGCTGTCTTGATTATCCTGTGGTTAGTGTCTTGATCTTACAATCGAATATTAAAGCTCTGAATATTGAGGCAAAAAAATAAAGAATAGTATAGGATCCATGATTAAATTAACAGCCACTAATTATTCTCTTTGAGAGACTAGTGATGGAGGATCTTCTTTACCATAAAAAATTATATCAATCAATAAGGGACAATGTAGCTAAGCCTAGTGATATGTTAGATAAAGATTAGAAAAAATTAAGTAGAAAAACTATAAGCACCATTAAGCAACGGATTGATATCAGTGTTTTTCGCCATGTAGCAATGGAGATAAATGTCTGTGATCTTTAAAGCATATATAAGGTATGATCTTTAGATGAAATTGTAGAGTCTCTATGAAACGAAGACCTCATGGTATATGCTTTCATAATTAAAGTTTGTGATTTAAAGTATAAGGTAGTGTTGCTGCTGGGATCTATCCTTCGATTCGGACGCAGTCGATTTCCTGATCGGGCTTCCTCCTGGACGGATCTGCACATAAGTCCTCACGCGAGAGGCGTTGTGGGTGGCCCTCCGCGGAAGACCCTTCGATGCTCAAGTCAATGGGGATCGACGATCAACAGAAATGAGAAGAAGAATCTCTCTGGGGAGTCCTTCCAGGGGTGACCAATCGGGAGCTCTAGGGGAGCGCCGATGAGCAGTGAAAGAGAGAGAGAGAGTGGGCTGTGCACGCATACCTGAGAGAATCTGGAAGAGTCATATTTATAGGCAATCACCTGAATCTTGAGCACCTTCTGGAAGGTTCGAAGGTTGTTGGGATACGAAAATGATTCGAATCAGGTTGTTGTGAGGCCGGTGGGATCTGTATCTTGTTTGTTGAAGGATCGACGGCTGGGAGAGCTCTTTGATGGCCTAAGATTCGATGAGCATGTAGGTTCTAGGCCGTTATTGTAGATCCTAGATCACTCCTTGATATGATCCTTTGTTTGGGATCCTGTTACACTAGACCTGGGCTCTCCCTCGTCCGGTTCCATGGAGGTGCATGTCGAGCCATGGATTGTCCGAAGAAACCGAGCTACGGGTTGCTCGGGGAAGCCGAGCTATGAATGGCTCGGGGAAGCCGAGCCAAGGGTTGCTCAGGGAAACCGAGCTGTGAATGGCTCGGGAGAAGCCAAGCTATGAATGGCTCAGGGAAGCCGAGCTATGGGTGGCTCGGGGAAGCCGAGCTATGGGTTACTCAGGAGAACCGAGCTATGGGTGACTCAGGGAAGCCGAGCTATGAATGGCTCGGAGAAGCCGAGCTAAGGGTGGCTCGGGAAGTCGAGCTAAGGCTTGCCCGGGGGGAACCGAGCTACGGGTAGCCCGGGGGGAACCGAGCTAAGGGTGGCTTGGGGAAGCCGAGTTAGGGGTTGCTCGGGGAAACCGAGCTATAGGTAGCTCGGGAGAAACCGAGCTAAGGGTAGCTCGGGGGAGCCGAACTATGGGTTGCTCGACCCGTTGGACCATATTAGTTAGCTCGTTCTTTATGGGCGTAATGTAGCGGGCGGGAGGATGGGGCTGATCTTAGTCCTTCGCACGGTTATCAACGCAATGGCGATTTTATCCCTCAACATATGCCCCCACTCCCTAGTTCGAAGCGTAGGTTCGGGCGTAGGGAGTATAGACTTAGGTGGCATAATTCGGACGAGGAGACATGTATTTGACAGCCCATGCAATGATGTCATAATTAATGCTGCGTGGCCATTTTGCCTTTTCGAGGTGGATTCGTCGTTCCTTAGGAGTGAAGGCAACAGCTGGAAAAGCGCCACGTAGGAGATCTCGATTTTCACGATGCCTGTAGTGGTGGTTCTGATGCCTTGGTTGAGACACCTCATCTTCACCCTGAGGCAGTTTCCTTGGAAAAAATGGAGTCATGGCAGCATCCTCCCTATTTGTAGCGCTCTCTCGCTTTCCCTTAGAGAACTTCATCTTTCCATTTTCACAGCGATCTTGTCAGTGTCTCTTGTGATCGGAGATATGGTGAGTCCGAGTGATCAGGCTTCGAAGGTGACCTTGGCGGATCTGGAACGGATATGCCGCCTGTACAAGATCCCCCAGGATGTTATCTTGTTGCTCCCGACGGCTGAGGACAGGGTAACATCCGGATTGGGAGACGGAGCATTCTGCTACGAGGAAAGTTGAGGGCAGGTCTCAGGTTTCCTCTTCATCCGCTGGTGCGGGAGGTGATGAAGTTCTACAACATATGCTTCACCATGGTGGCTCCCAATAGCTGGCGCAACCTCATCGGATTCATCTCGTTGTGCAACCGTGTCGGAGTGACCGCGACCTTCCGATGTTCAGATGTGCTTCAATATGGTCTCCAGGAGGGCCTCAGAGTGGCCTTACATTGGCCCTCGGAGGTCCTTCAAGATGATTTCGGATAACCCATCGTCGATAAAGGAGTGGAAGTCACGATTCTTTGTAGTCGAGGGGAATATCGGCTCGGATTTTCCCTCGGGTATGGGGGCAATACGTAAAGGATCCAGAAGCACACCCGGAGTTAACCGAGTCGAAGAAAAGGGATCTGATCGTGTTGCGCAGCGGTCGAGTGCTTCCAGCCAGCGTCCTTCTATCGGAGGATGCTCTCTTCGCGGCCAGACTGAGTCCCGTCGATCCTCGCGGTGAGTATCACTTCGTAGCCAATAGCTTAATGTGGCTCCATCTTCAATTTTTGTGCGAACTAATGGGCGAATCACATTGCCCCTATGCCGAAAGGTCGGCGCTCGCAGACCAGATGAGGGAGGAGCTAGGAAAGCGCCGCAAGAGATCTGGCTCCAGCAAGCACCGGGCCGAGAAGAGGTCTCGCCCTTCTGGCTCCCACCCTAGGAGGATCAGAGAGACGGTGATGATCGGCGCTCCTCATCGCCGCGGGCCGGAAGTATCGAAGTTCCGGCGGTGCATGATCTTTTGGCGCCGGAGGAGGGTTTGTCCGGAGGCGAAGGTCGGGATGCCGCAGGGGTTTCGTAGGAGGCTGCTAGAATTTCCTCCCCGCCTGTCGTCATTTTGTCAGACGATGGCGAGGGAGCAACGCCGGTTCACTTGGGGGCCCCCGCAGGCGGGGCGGCTCGGTCTTCCTCATTGGAGGCCGGTGGCTCGGGGAGGTTACAGGCGGAGGTGGGAGCGACCTTCGCTTCAATCGAGTGAGAAGAAGTGGTTACGGCTGCTGAGGTTCGGCCTGGGCCGCTGGTGGGAGAGCCAGCAGGTGACGAGGGGATGGTCGAACCTGCCGAACCAGCGATCGAACCTCGCGGGTGCTTTCTGGTGAAGGGCCTTCGCCGAGGCTCTGGAGGCTCTGGGGGAAGCCGAAGTTCTGAAGAGTCTGTTATAGGTAGGGGGATTTCCAAGGAGGCAGAAGTCAAGAGGGGGAAGAAGGAGAAGGAGGGGAGCCGTTGAGCGAAGGGGATGTTCGGGCCGGGGCTCCCCTCGCCGGAGTCGAAATGCCCGAGGCTTCTCAAACGAGGGCTCTGGTGGAGGAAGCCGGCCAACCGAGGGCCTCATGGGTCGCGGGTGCCCAGGTTGGCTCCCAGAGCGCGGACTTCCACTCGCACGACCCAGAGGTGAGTGCCATGTTCTCCGCTTTGATGCGGTCTGCATTCCAAGGGAGAGAGGGTTCCTCGATAGAAGGGAATTATCCGGAGGATCTTGTCGAGATGGCCTTTAGGTACACTGGGGTGCCGAATGAGGCTTTTCTCCTTCCCGAGATCGACGATCTTGCCTTTATGAGGATTGCTACGGACTACGCATCTCGGGTAGGTTGTCGCACTGAAGTAGGGTCTTTAGTCGGCTAGTTTCAACTGTATTCTTTATGTGCAATCCTTTTTTGCAGAATGCCCTGATCATGAGGGCGCTGAAATGGTGCTTGCATCTGGCTGTCGGAGCTTGGGCTCGGGCCCGTTAGGAGGTTGATCACCTCAAGGAGAGGGTGGATTCTACTGATAAACTTTCCCGAGCCCTGGTGGTCTTTCAGAGGGAGCTTGGGCTCGGGCTCGCAGGGTTCTTGCAGTTGAGAGGGAAATAGCCTCTCAACTCGCTACACAGGTCAGTGAGCTCCAAGGCTTCCGCGAGCAATCCGAGAAGGCTAGTCTGGAGCTATCTCAGACCAAGGCGGAGCATGAGAGCAAGGTCAATTCTATGCAACAGTTTTTTTTGATAAAGGTGGGATCAGTTGAAAGCCAGCCATGCTGAAGATAAGAGCAACTGGAGCAAGAGGCTCGAGGAGGAAGAGCATAGGTGTCGGTGGCAGCAGGACCACCTCACCCGTCTGAATAAAGAGCTCGCCGACACAAAGGATCGGCTAAAGTGGTCGGATGAACGAGCTGCTCGACTTTCCGACGAGCTCGACTACGCCCATCAAGAAATTGGAGATACTCAGTCCCTGGTGGACAAACTCAAAGAGAGCCTCCGTCAAAATCAATCGGCTAAGTCTAGGGCTCTCAATAGGGTCCAAGTGCTGGACGGTGAATTAGCCCGACGGAACGAGCAGGTAGGCCGTTATCTATTTTGTCCGTTCTGGTTTTTTTGACTTCTGCCTTACTTGGTTCTTCGTCTGTAGTTGAACAAAATGAGCCAGGAGTTTCAGGAGCGGTTAGCGGCATTTGGAGAGGAGGCGGCCTCGAGGTACCAAAGGATCTTCGAACCGGAGAAGCAATTAGCCAAGGCAAATGCGCGGGCCTCTTCAGCGATGGAGGAGTACAAGAACTCTACCGAGTTTACCAACGAATGCAGGGCGGCCTGCGCCGATGCATTCCAGCTCGGCGAAGAGGAGGCGCAGGCTAAGATTGCTCAGACCTATCCTGACCTGGACCTATCTTGTTTGGACGCCGAGTATTATGAGACACGCACCCCGGGGGCCGAGGAAGACGAATATGGAGAGATTTCTGACGTCGACTCGAAGCTATTCTGGGAGTTGACGTTGCCGCTGAGGTACCCGGCGAGACACCATCAGAAGGGGGGGCCAAGCGACGCTCCCGCTGGCGCTGCCGCAGGAGATGTCGGGCATGATCCCAAGTCTTGACCCTTTGGGGGCTATATGTATTTTCTCTTTCTTTTGTTTTGTAGTTTGACCAAAATTAGTAAACGGGTCAATCGTTTTTCATTTGTTTGTCTTTCCTGGATGGTTTCCTATCTTGAATTTTAGTCCCAACTACGAGCACCGCTTAGTTGGTTTTCGGGCTCGAATTTTGAAGGAACATCTTGGTCGAGGCCAAGGCATAGGGATAGCCCCGACGAAAGAGTCGAGCGACAATATAACTTGGTACAAAAGGAGGTTGAGAGATAATTCAATTCGGGTTAGGCCGAATGACACAGTAGTTCGGCTAGGTCCGAAGAATGAAATAGCTCGGCTAAGGCCGAGGGATGAAGTGGCTCTGCTAGGGCCGAGGGACAGAATAGCTCGGCTAGGCCGAGGGACGGAGTAGCTCGGCTAGGGCCAAGGGACGGAGGTAGCTCGGCTAGGGCCGAGGGATGGAGTAGTTCGGCTAAGGCCGAGGAAAAAGGTAGCTCGGCTAGGGCCGAGGGAAAAGGTAGCTCGGCTAGGGCCGAGGGATGGAGTAGCTCGCTAGGGCCGAAGAAAAGGTAGCTCGACTAGGGTCGAGGGACGGAGTAGTTCGGCTAAGGCCGAGGAAAAGGTAGCTCGGCTAGGGCCAAGGGAAAAGGTAGCTCGGCTAGGGCCGAGGGACGAGGTAACTCGGCTAGGGCCGAGGTAGTCCACCTTACCAGTGGCCAGACTATGGTCGTGCCTTCGACAAAAAGAGGGGAGTTTGTCCCCAAGTAGGGGGTTTGTTGAACCTTCGCTGTCACCCCTTTATTCCTCTTGGTAAAGGGTGGGTTTGGCCTTTGCATCCATTTATTACCCCTGTCAGTGCTTTGTCCTTTCCAAGGCAGGTCGATTTTCGTTTCACCGAAGCAGGTGGTACGGCTCTACAGCCAGCAAAAGGTCGCCTGGCACCTTCCGACGGACCTTTGCTGTATTGATCTTTTCGATACAGGCCGCTTTGGCGTGTGGTGTAAGTGCTTATTTGCCATTGGAGGACATCGTTTTCGTAGGGCGATCCCTCGGATCCGCCAGTATCTGGAAGATCGTCGAACGGTTTTCTGCATTTAAAGCTCGTGATCCAAGATCAGAGATAATCTTTTGGTATGCGTCATGGCTCGAGCGACGCGCCTGGCACGCATTGTGGGCGCTGTTTTTTTATTTCAGAAGGCCACGTGGTGGCGCGGGTTTGGCATTTCGAATCTCGGGGCTTTCTGTTTTGATAGCTGTTCCTGGTTCATCTCCGCTTATAAAAAGGAGAAAGAGGGCGTGTTGGGCCATCCCAGAGTTTTCTCTTCTGTAAATTATGAAGGCACACACAATGCCTGTCTCTCTGGGGCTTAGAGCGGGAGGGCCGAGCTTTCCCTCTGCGAGTTGTCGTCGTCCTCTGAATAGTTGGGGTGATGAAGGAGCCGCGGGGGGTGGCTTGCCCTCAAGAAAGGAGCTCCGGAGATCGTATGGAGAGCGCACAGGAGGTTCGCAGAGATCGCATGGAGAGCGCACATATACGCTTCCTGTGTGACCTTTGCGGTTTACCCTTAGGGACGCAGGGTAGGAAGTGTACGCGTGCTCCCCATGGCTTACGTGAATTTCTCCTCCTCTCCTGGTCCGGATTCCTAGGCTCGTCCACCCGGGGAATCTTTCGCCACGTGAGGGGGGTGATGGTGTGTCACCCGCTAGTACGTTGCCTTTTGACTTGGGCAATGGCTAGCGGTACACACTAGATTTGGGGGTAGCGCCCCGGTCTCGGGGTCTGCGAGCTTTCTTCCTGCTCATCGGAAGGCCCTTCGGTAGGGTGGTTTGGGGCAAAAACCCGTCCACCCTTCCCGATTTCTCTGATATCTCGGTTGGGACGTCGAGATATCATTATTAACCGAAGCTGGTCACAATGGTTGGGCCGAGTCGTCCGCTCATTATCAGCGCGAGCTGATTGGTTCGTGGTTTGCCTAATTTGTTGGACCGGACGCCGAAGCATCATAGTCACCCGAAGTTGCTTTGGAGCAGTTTGCCCGAGTTATGTACTCATTTTTATTTCATGCGTTTCAATGCACTTGTAATGCCTCTCAGGCGGTTATAATTTGTTTCGATGGTAATGAAATAAAGAAAGTTTTGTTCTTTCTCCTAGTTTCTTTCTTTTGTGCCGAGAGTTGTTGTTGGCAATGAAACGAGGCGCAGGGATATCACTCGCTCTTGGCCGAGAATTCCACGCAATCCGACCTAGTCGGGCTCATAAGCGTCCCGAATTCGATCGAAACTTTAGAGATTGTTTGGTCTGGTCGGGTCTTGCGATAATGAGACACGCGTCTTGGCCTTATGCTGGGGCCTTGATGGTGGGAAGGATTCCTCAACTTTTACCGGTATTCTTAGTGGTAGAACGTATTCCACGACTCTGGCCGAGGTTCGGAGATTCATAGCTCGGCCCCGCCAAGGTTTGGAGATTCATAGCTCGGCCCTGCCGAGGTTTGGAGATTTATAGCTCGGAGGGGTAATTCAGTTGCCGCCGAGACTCCAGATATTTGGTTCCTGCGAGATTCAGCGCGGAACGCCAAAGTGGAATGGGTGGCGCATGGGTACGCCCGACATTTATGATTTGGCTATTTCCAAGGGAAGCGAGTCAGTGTCGGCTGCTGGCGCTCTTTTTCTTTCGCACTTCCCAAAGTGNGGAGATTTGTGGCTCGGCCCTGCCAGGTTCGGAGAATGATTACTCGGCCCAGCTGAGGTTCGGAGATTTGTGGCTCAGTCCAGCCGAGGTTCAGAGATTATCTACTCGGCCCAGCCGAGGTTCAGAGACTTAGAGCTTAGAGAGATGACTTAGTTGCCACCTTGAGTCATGATACCAGGTTCCTGTGAGACTCGGTGAGGAGTGTCAAGGTGGAACGGGCGGCATGGGTACGCCTATCATTTATGATTTGGCCACTCCCGAGGGAGTGAATTATCGTCAGGTGCCGGTGCTCTTTCTTTTTCGCATTTTCCAAGGGGCGGCCGATCTAAGGCAGCTTGGAGGAGTATCGAGGGCATTTACTGCGCGAGGGCCCGCATATCGGAGGAACCCTGTTTCCAGGGAAGGAGGGGAGTTCCCGAACAGTTCATCGATGTTTACCGATCTTCTTCGAGAAGGGGCGCGACCCCTCCCGTCCTGTGGGTGCCCGTCATAGCAACGACACGTGGCAATCCTCATGGGTCGGTATTTATGACCGACGGATCGAGATACCCGCCTGAGGGGTATAAATACGGGCGAGCGGGATGCTGGTGCTTACCATCCTTTCAGTTAGCCTCTAAACAACTTCCGATATGGCCTATCGAGGTGGGGGGCAATCGTCCAACGGCGGTCATAGAGACTCTCAGGGGGGCCGCACCGCCGTGCTGGTCGACGCTATGTCCTTGGCGTCCGCCTTCGCGTGCCATGAGCGGCTCGAGAAGGTAGTTGAGGAGTACCTCACCGTTTCCGTGAGGGAGGCTGAAGCCCTGCGCCGGGTCATGGACCAGCAGAAGGAGGAGATAGCGTCCCTCCACCAACGAGTCGCTGAGCTGTCCTAGCGTTTGGAAGACCCGGCAGCACCTGGCGGGGGACGTTAGGCCCCTGCGAGGGCCGCTTTCTTCTTTTTCTGTTCTTTTTTTTTCTCTTTTTCTTTTTGTATCTACTTTTTCAATCAATTAAAAAGGCCTTTTTTGACAACTTCTTATTCTCTTAGATCGTTGTTTAGCTCATAGAAAAACCACTCGTTTCTGTTTGAACTGTCGGGGGTCTGGGTGGCCCCATTGGTTTACGCGCTGAGTCGTGATCTCGTCCGTGGAGCGAGATAGGCGTTTGGTTGGTAAGATTTTGGGGATTTAGCAGCAGGGGGAATTCCCTGGTTTTTGTCTGGGGCCATGGGCGACGTGTAGGGCCTGGCGAGGCCTGAAGGTGCATACTTTGTGTCCGTCAGTGGCTTTGCACAACGTGCATTTTTTCAAACCGGCCAAAGTTCTAGGGACTATTCGGAATTCCTTCGGCTTTGATCGGGGTTTGCATGTCTCAGTTTTTCCCAGGGCTTTATGCACTCTGGCTTTAACCAGGGTTTCTAGAATTCATCGCTAGGTCTAAGAGAGATTCGGAGACTCGTTGCTCGACCCAACCAGATTCAGAGAATTATTGCTCGGCCCAGCCGAGGTTCGGAGATTAGTTGCTCGGCCCAGCCGAGGTTCGAGATTTTTTGCTCGGCCCAGCCGAGGTTCGGAGATTTTTTGCTCGGCCCAGCCAAGGTTCGGAGATTAGTTGCTCAGCCCAGCTGAGGATCGGAGATTAGTTGCTTGGCCCAGCCGAGGATCGGAGATTAGTTGCTCGGCCCAGCCGAGGATCAGAGATTAGTTGCTTGGCCCAGCCGAGGTTCGGAGATTAGTTGCTCGGCCCAGCTGAGGTTCGAGAATAGTTGCTCGGCCCAGCCAATGTTCGGAGAATTGTTGCTCGGCCCAGCCGAGGTTCGGAGATTTTCCTGCTTGAACAGGTAACTCGGTCGTGCCGAGGATTAGTAAGCAGCACCTATTTCTTTTCGCGATTTTTGGTGACTTATGGTGATTTATGTCATGAATTATAAAACATTGTGCCAACAAAAATATATGGGAGCGAGCCTGCAGAGGGCGTACCCTACTGGTAGTACTTGCGGAGATTGTCCGAGTTCCAGGTCCGAGGGATGAGTCTCCCGCTTAGATCTTGTAGCTTGTAGGTCCCTGGTCCGATAATCTTAGCTACTTGGTAAGGGCCTTCCCAGTTTGGTGCCAGCTTTCCTTGTTCCAGCGGTTTGGAGACAGATGCTTTCCGGAGAATGAGGTCGCCAGGCAGGAAAGCTTTCCCTTTGACTCTGGAGGCGTGGTAGCGGGCCACCCTTTGCTGATAGGCAGCCACTCTGATCCGAGCTTTCTCTCTAACCTCCTCTATCAGGTCGAGGTTGGTGCGGAGATGCTCCTCGCTGGCTTCCTTCGAGTAGCTTTCCACCCGCAGAGAAGGGAGCCCTATCTCCATGGGGATAACGGCCTCTGTGCCGATGTCCATCCGGAATGGGGTTTCGCCTGTGGGTACCTCGGGGTGGTGCGGTAGGCCCACAAGACATGGTGCAATTCGTCTACCCACCTGCCTCGGGCCCTGGAGAGCCGAGCTTTGATCCCCTGAAGCAAGTCCGGTTGGTTACTTTGGCTGCTCCGTTGGCTTGCGCATGCCCGATCGAGGTAAGGTGGTGGCAGATCCCGTGCTCCTCACAGAACCGGCGAAACTTCGGATTGTCGAATTGCCTGCCGTTATCAGTGATTATAGTGTGTGGGAGGCCAAAGCGGCTGATGATGGAACTCCATACGAAATCCTTGGCCCGTGCTTCGGTTATTTGTGCAACTGCCTCCGCCTCGACCCATTTAGTGAAATAATCGATGGCGACGAATAAAAATTTCTGCTATCCCATGGCGAGCGAAACGGGCCGAGGATGTCCATCCCCCACTTGGCAAAGGGCCAAGTGGAGGATATGGGAACCAGGCTGGCGGAGGGGAGCCTCTGAATGCTTGAGTGCCTCTGGCACGGGTCGTAAGCTCGGACAAGGTCGTCTGCATCCTTCTGCATGGTCGGCCAATAGTAGCCTTGACGCAGCACCTTGTGACATAGGGACCGGCTTTCCAGATGGTTGCCGCAAATCCCCTCGTGCACTTCGCGGAGGGCATAATCTGCTTCAGACGAGTGAAGACACCTGAGCAATGGCATAGAGAAGGACCATTTGTAGAGCTGATCATCGATCAGCACATAATGGGTGGCCTGCAGCTTTAGCCTTCTGGCTTCTCTCCAGTCGGACGGAAGTGACCCTTCTTTGAGGTACCTCAGGATGGGGTCGAACCATGATGGCTTGGCCTCAACTTGCATTACTCGATCAGCTTCCACGACACTGGGTCTCTCTAAGATCTCTAGGTGGAATTTTTGCTCAGCGTCCATAGATTCCACCGTTGCCAACCGAGACAGCAGGTTGGCACGGCATTTTCAGATCTAGGAATCTGAATAATCTCAAATTCGGAGAAATGGGAGAGTAGGCTCCGAACCTCTTGGAGATATCGGATCATGTTTGGTTCCCGAGCTTCAAACTCCCCTCGTACGTGACCCGCCACCAGTTGGGAGTCGGTGAAGGCATTCAGTTTCTCCACCCTAAGGCTGCGGGCGATCCGAGACCGGCCAGCAAGGCTTCATACTCAGCTTCATTGTTGGAGGCTGGGAAGGAGAAGCGGACGCCATATTCAAAGGTCACCCCCTCTGGACTGGTGAGAACCAAGCCCGCACCGGAGCGATGAGCGTTGGATGACCCGTCGACATGGAGGAGCCACCGGGCGCCAGATTTTGGTGTCTCAGGGGAGTTGGGGGTGGAGCCATCCTCTGGAATGGTACACTCGAGGAGGAAATCAGCTAGCACCTGAGCTTTGATGGCCGATCGAGGCTGAAAATGGATATCATGTTCGCTCAGCTCGATGGCCCACTTAGTCATTCTCCCTGATATCTCCGAGCGGTAGACCACCGCCTTGATGGGTTGGTCAGTCAGGACTGTCATAGAATATGCCTGAAGTATGGCCGCAACTTCCGAACTGAGGTGATCAAGGCTAACGCCATCTTCTCGATCCGACTATATCTTGTCTCCGCATCACAGAGTAGCTTGCTGACATAATAAATTGGCTTCTGGACCTTGTTTTCTTCTCTGACCAGCACCGAGCAAACGACACCTTCCGAAACGGCCAGATACAGGAATAGTGTCTCACCAGGATTTGGACTGCTGAGGAGTGGGGAGGAGCTGAGGTACTTCTTGAGATCTTGGAATGATTTTTGACACTCGGGGGTCCACTAGAAGTTCTTAGCCGACCGGAGAGTTTTGAAGAAGGGGAGGCATCTTTCGGCTGAGCGTGCCACGAAGCGGTTGAGAGCCGCTATCCTCCCGGTTAGGTGCTGGACTTCTTTAATAGATGCCGGAGGCACCATCTGTTGAAGAGCTTGGATCTTCTGGGGGTTAGTTTCGATGCCGCGCTGGGAGACCATGAAGCCGAGGAACTTCCCAGAGTTAACACCGAAGGTGCACTTAGTCGGATTGAGCTTCATCTGATACTTGCGGAGTGTTGCAAAGCTCTCCGAGAGGTCCTCGACGTGCTGCGATGCTTCTTTGCTTTTGACCAGCATGTCGTCGACATACACCTCATGTTCTGGCCGATTTGCTCCTTGAATACTTTGTTGACCAGCCTTTGGTAGGTGGCTCCTGCATTTTTAAGACCGAAAGGCATAACACGGTAACAGTAAGTACCTCGGTCGGTTATAAAGGCGGTCATTTCTTCATCTTCGGGGGCCATCCGAATCTGGTTGTAGCCGGAGTATGCATCCATGAATGTCAGCATTTGATGACCTGAGGTGGCATCCACAAGTTGATCAATCTGGGGGAGAGGGAAGCTATCCTTTGGGCATGCTTTGTTGAGGTCGGTGAAGTCGATGCAAATCCGCCACTTGCCGTTCGACTTCTTCACCATGATGACATTTGACAATCAATTTGGGCAATTTACCTCCTAGACAAAGTTAGCCTTGATGAGTTTATCGACCTCCTCTTCAATGGCCCTCTGCCGCTCTGGGGCAAAGCTCCTCTTCTTTTGTTTGACGAGCCAGTACATCTCATCCACGTTAAGGTGGTGGATGAGAACCTCAGGACTGATTCCCAGCATGTCGAAGGCGGACCAAGCGAAAACATTGGCATTGCTCCGGAGGAAGTCGATCAGCTCCCGCTGAGGTTCGCCTTTAAGCAGCGACCCGATCTTTATGGTTCGGTCGGGACGAGCCTCGTCCAGCGGCACTTCTTCTAGTTCCTCGGTTGGTTCTCCCTGTTGCTCGGTGAAGTCCTCCGAGCGTCCAGCCCGTCAACCTCCGGCATTCTAGACTGAAGGCTGGTGACGAAGCACTGTCGAGCCATGGTTTGGCTTCCCTGGACCACTCCAACTCCCCGCTCGGTGGAGAATTTCATAGACAAGTGTGGGATGGAGACAATCGCTTTGAGGGACATCAGGCCGGGTCTCCCAAATATAGCGTTGTAGGGTGATCTAAGTTTAGTTACTAGGAAGTCCGTGTGAACAGTGGCCACAAGGGGCCAGGTTCCTGCCCGAACTGTTAAGGTTACGATCCCTTCTGGGACAATAACGTCGCCTGTGAATCCCATTAGGATGGAATCCACGGCTTGAAGGTTTTCCATGGGCAGTCTCATTTTGGCAAACACATCGAGGTACAAAACATTCATAGAACTTCCACTGTCAACGAGGATCCGGCTTACATCATAGTCATTTAAATTGAGGGATACAACTAGTACATTGTCATGGGGGAATTGCATCCCTCGGAGATCATCGTCGGAGAAGGAGAGTTCGCCCGTCTGTGCTTTCTTTGGTGCTGATCCTTCATCATCATTTCTGGAGCTCGAGCCGCCGGCCTCCTCGATCATGTTGATGTGGCCGATTATAGGCAGATTTGGTGGAGGAGGAGGCTGTTGAAGCTCGAGCTGGTGATCCTCCCCTTGTCCTAGCTTGGGTGCCCTCCTGAACTGGTTCAGTCGGCCCCGTTGAATCAGCCTCTCAATCTCATTCTTCAACTGCCAACACTCCTCGGTGTCGTGGCTGTGCTCCCGGTGGTAGTGGTAGTATTTGGCGGGGTCCCTCTGGATTGGGTTCCCTTGGAGAGGAGCTGGCCAGGGGAGCTGGCGCTCTATCTCCATGAGAATTTATGCCCTGGGTATAGTGAGCGGAGTGTACCGGTCAAATTTCCTGGGCGGGCTCCAGGAGTGATTTCTCGGCGGCGATGGGGGAGCTCTATGGTGACGAGGCGGACTTGGCCGACCGACGGGTCGGTGCTTGTCGAAACCTTTAGGTTTTTTCTTCCTCGCCAGCTCGGCGTGGGCAACTCTCCGCGATTCTTCGATCCTAGCGTATTTTCTGCCAGGGCCATCATATCGGAAAGGTTTGGGGGGTAGCTGACTTCCATCGCCAGGTAGAAGTCGCTCTCCTTCGAAACTCCCCCCGCCAAGGCGGACATAGCCACCTCATGATTAAGGTGGTCCACCTCTAGCATGGCCTTGTTGAAACAGGCAAGGTAGTTTCGCAAGGACTCCCCCTCTCTTTGGTTAACTTCGAAGAGGGAGTCGGATCTCCGCCGGTGACGGCGACTACTGACGAACTGGCCAATAAAAAGATGGCTCAGCTCGTCAAATGAATCAATGGAACCTAGTTTCAAGGTATTGAACCAGGTTCGGGCAGATACTCTGAGGGTGGAGGGGAAGGCACGGCAGAGGATCGCGTCGGATGCTCCGTGGAACATCATTATTGACCGGAAGCTGCTGAGATGATCATCCGGGTCAGAAGAGCCGTGGTAGGGCTCGACGGCGGGTAGTTTGACATGGGAGGGAATCACTTCCTCCATGATCCCTTTGGAGAAAGGGATGCCCTGCTCCACCTTGGGCTGAGGCGGATGGGCCTGCTTGGCGGCATCTAGTTCCTGACGCATCTCCCAGATTTGTCGATGGATCTCCTCTTCAGATGTAAGAGGAGCTGGGCGAGGAGAGCGCAGGGACGATGTTGAATCATGGGGGGAGAACTCCGGGGAAAGGGTCCAGGCTCATCTAGATCTGGGAGGATCCCTGTTGTAGCCGCCTCGCAGGACCGGTTTGTCCCCTTTGGGTCGGTGTGGGGGGTCCGCGGCTTCATGCGGACCAGAGGAAGAGGTGGCCGGAGAGAAAGGAGCTGCGGCCTCCTCATGAAGGCATGGATCAGGGGCAGCTGCGAAGCACTACTGAACTAGGTGGGTCAGGGCTTGGACCTGCTGGACCAGTGTGGCGAACTGGTCCTGGGTCACCGGGATGGCTAGTGGTGATGGGGTCTCAACTGGCAGCGGTTGCGGTGCCGCATTGCCTGTCGGATCAGGTCTTTGAGTGACGACCTGGTCCTGGGCTTCAAAGGTTGCTCTTCTCCGATTAGCCATTGGAGAGGTTCTACTCCAGATCAAGATCCTTGTCTCCTTTCTTCAAGTTTTAACGGGACTTGAGGCCCTTCCTCTAGCGCCAATCTGTTGCCGTCAAGATCTATCCTTCGACTCGGACGCGGCCGGTCTCTTGATCAGGACTTCCTCCTGGGTGGACCTGCACAGAAGTCCTCGCGCGAGAGGCATTGGGGGTGGCCCTCTGCGGAAGACCCTCCGACGCTCAAGTCAGTGGGGATCGGTGATCAACAGAAAGTGGGGAGAGGGATCTCTCCGGAAAGTCTCTCCAGGGGTGGCCAATCGGGAGCTCCAGGGGAGAACCGATGAGCATTGGAGGAGAGTGGGAGTGAGAGTGAGAGTGTGAGTGAGCCAGGGACTGTTAGCGCATACCTGAGAGAATCTGGGAATGTCGTATTTATAGGCAATCACCTGGATCTTGAGTGCCTTCTGGAAGGTTCGAAGGTTGTTGGGATTCGAATCAAGCTGTTACGAAGCCGGTGGGATTCGTATCTTGTCTGTTAAAAGATCGATGGCTGGGAGGGCCCTCTGATGGCCTAAGCTCTGATGAGTGTGTAGGTCCTGGGCCGTTATTCTAGATCCTAGACAACTCCTCAATATGATTCTTTGTTTGGAATTCTGTTACGATAGGCCTAGGCTCTCCCGCGTCGGGTTCCACGGAGGTGAGTATCATGTCATGGATCGCTCAGGGAAGCCGAGCTATGGAAGCTCGGGGAGGCCGAGCTATGGAAGCTCGGGGGAAGCCGAGCTATGGGAAGCTCAGGGAAAGCCGAGCTATGGGAAGCTTGGGGGAGCCGAGCTATGGAAGCTCGGGGAGGCCAAGCTATGGATGGCTCGGTAGAACCGAACCATAAGTTGCTCGGCCCGCTAGGCCACATTAGTTAGATCGTTCTTCATAGGCGTAACGTAGCGGGCGGGGGGATGGGGCTGATCTTAGCCCCTTCGCACGGTTATCAATGCAATGGGGATTTTATCCCTCAACACTAATATATGTAAACAATAATCATTCGTGTGCCTCTTGCATTACTTAGTAAAATAGATTTAAAATATTAAATAATATTTGTGAAAATGATGCAGTTGATGGAGATTCAACATCTGACTAAAAGATTGCATCATCATAATAATAAAGATACCTTCTTCTGTTTGGCAAATGGAGATGCTTACGAGCATATTGAGGAACCATGACACTATAGTTCTGACATTTGCGCACAGCTGATTCATCCGACTAAAAGTTTTTAGTTTTGGTTGTCATTAAATAGTCACTACCCAGATATGCTAAACATCAAACAGATCATCAGATAGGATCATGTAACCATCCTCTGACGGCATTGCAAATAAGCCCGCACCAGTATGTATCGCTTAAGTCCGGTTAAGAAGGGCAATAGTGGTTGGAAATTAACGAGAAGTAATCAAAATTTTCAGCACCGCACCTTGTTGTGCTGATTTAATATTAGTAACGTGCGCCGGTGCCTAAACAGGTTAGGTGGTGACTTCCATCTAAAGTTGTCAATTTCATTTCGTTTCTGTCATTTCGGCCAAGACGTTTTGTTTCGGTAGCTTATCCGAAAGATAAGCACTACGTTTCGTTTCGTAAAATTTTTCGGCCATTTTGGTGCGTATTTCGGCTGTTTCGGTATGTTTCGACTGTTTCGACAAAATATGTTTCGAAAACCAATTTATGAATTATTAAACCTTTCAGAACTATTTTAAAAATATATATATAATATCAAAAAAAAAAATTCTAGTTATCCTATCCCCACGACAGTATCTCTTAAAACTCAAACTCTTTATTTTTATATTGTTATTATACTTATAAAGAATACGAATTATAAATAAATTTTTCATTATATATATATATATTTAAACTTTTAAAAACTCAAATTCTTTATTTTTATGTTATTATTATTTATGAAGAATATGAATTATGAATAAATTTTTTATTTTATATATATATATATATATATATATATATATATATATATATATATATATATATATCGAAACAAAGTACCGAAATGGTCCAATACCGAAATATTTCGTTTCATAAGCTAAACCGAAATATAACCCAAAATGAAATTGACAACTTTGCTTCCATCACTTCCCGGGATATTCCCAAAATAAGTTCTTTGTTCCGATGGACCATGCCCCTGTTCAGGCTACAAAGCCAGCACTCATTCGAGAAAATAGCTGCTGACTGTGGTCCAACAAACCTATGCGGGTGATTTCTTTATTTTGCGGAGGCCGATCTTGTTTCTTTCCAAGCTAGCCAACTTGGAAACGGAAGAGACCGGAAGCTTCTCCGAACATGTCAAGATAAATAATTAAGAAAATGGATTTCTTTAGTCTAGCAGCTTCACCACTTCTATTCTCGTTTCCTCTTCCAAGTTGCTGTTCTGCGCCTTTCCCTTTGAGCAAGAGATTCAAGGTCACCATGGCAGGAGAAGCAGTTTTATCTGCCTTCATGCAGGTTCTATTTGAGAAACTCGCGGCTGCCGCCTTGAATGAGTTCAGATTGCTCCGGGGTGTCGACAAAGAGTTGCAGAACCTGACAACCTCCTTATCAACAATACAAGCACTGCTGGAAGATGCGGAGGAGAAGCAATTGGGGAACAGATCGGTGAGAATCTGGTTGGCAAGGCTTAAAGAAGTTGCTTATGACATGGATGAATTGCTGGACTCCTATGCAGCACAAGTCCTGCGATTGAAGGTGGAGGCCGACGTTCGAAGCTGCTGGAAGAAGCAGGTAAGTTACTACCTGAATCATCTTTTCCGGCACAAAATTTCATCAAAATACAAGCTAGCACATACAATGAAGTCATTTCAAAAAAGGTTAGATGCGCTTGCAAGGGAACGAGATCTTCTTGGACTCCAAATGTTAGGTGGAACAAACCAGATAGAAATAACTGAGCGATCACAGACCAGTTCACATGTAGATGATCTAAATGTGTTTGGAAGAGAACAAGATAAGGAGTCTATCGTAAGAGCCTTGCTCTCAACTAGTAATACCAGTCATCTAAGTCTTTCTGTTCTCCCAATAGTTGGCATGGGGGTTCTAGGGAAGACTGCTCTTGCCCAGCTCGTATATCGTGATCCTAGAATTAAAGAATACTTCCCTTTAAGAATGTGGGTGTGTGTATCTGAGAATTTTGATGAGACAAAGCTGACAAAAGAAACCCTTGAATCAGCTGCCACCACAAACATGAACCTGCTTCAGGAAGATCTTTGTGGTAAATTGGAAGGGAAACGATATATTACCACCAGATAAGAACAATATATTACCACCCCTACAATTGAGCTATAAGCACTTACCCCCACACTTGAAGCAGTGTTTTGCATTCTGTTCCACATTTCATAAGGATTATGTCTTTGAGAAAGATAAGTTGGTTCAGATTTGGATGGCACTGGGATTTATTCAGGCTCAAGGAAGGAAACGATTGGAGGACATAGGGAGCAGCTTCTTTGATGAATTAGTGAGCAGATCTTTCTTTCAGGCGTATAAAGGCAACTATGTGATGCATGATGCAATTCATGATCTAGCACAGTTCATCTCCATTGGAGAATGTCATATATTGGAGGATGATGTGAGGGACAAAATTTCTGAAAGCACACGGCATTTATCAGTTTCATGTACCAATTCAATGTCAACCTTATTTAACCCGTTCTACAAATTCCAGAAATTACGTACACTGCTATTGTTGCGGGGATATAAATCTAAGATCAGCTCCATTCCAGAGGACCTCTTCCTAAAACTTCGATGCCTGCGTGTATTGGATTTGTATCGCATAGATATAGATGAGTTGCCAAATTCTATTGGAAATCTGATGCAGCTTCGGTATCTAGGCCTCTCCGGTACCGGAATAAAAAATCTGCCCTTGTCAGTCTGTAGGCTGTACAATTTGCAGACATTAAAACTTAAGAATTGCTATTTGCTCACTGAATTGCCAAAAGGGTTGACAAACCTAAAAATTAGAGGAATTTGCTGTTCGCAGGGATGAAGGACACAGGATAGAAGAGTTGAAGGACATGATGGAGCTATGAGGTCATCTTTGCATTCGGAATCTAGAGAATGTGGTCAATAGAGAAGAGGCAAGAGAGGCAAAGTTGAATGCCAAGGAGCACCTTAGTGTTCTTGATCTTTTATGGTCAGACGACAGGCTAGATGAGTGTTTTGATGAGGAGGTGCTTGAAGGCCTCCAGCCACATCCGGAAGTGAAGGAGCTCGCAATCAAGGGCTATGCAGGTGTCAAGTTTCCAAGTTGGCTCGGTAGTCCATCACTTTCTTATCTACAGACCATCCACATATCCAATTGCAAAAATGCACAATTCTTCCATCTCTGGGACATCTGCCGGTTCTCAGCTATCTTGACATTGTAGGGGTATATGGGTTGATTCGAATTGGCCAAGAGTTCTCAGGGTTTCGATCATTGAGTGAGCTTGTACTCGAAGACATGCCTGAGTTGGAGGAATAGAGCTACCCAGAAGATGATGAATCCTTCCCTTGCCTCACTGCTCTTGAAGTGGTTGACTGTCCTAAGCTGAAGAAATTGCCATGCCTTCCATCAACCCTGACAAGGCTCCGTATTTCTGAAATTGGGCTAAGAATTCTTCCAGAAGTGCGACAATCAAATTCTCAGCCCTCACCATCACTGTCAATTTTGCATATTCAGGAGTGTCCAAACCTGGAGTCCCTGCAGCAGGGTCTGCTGGGCCAGCAGCTGGGGGCTCTTCAGGAATTGACAATCAGGAACTGTGAGGAGCTTGCATCTCTTCCTGTGCAAGGCTTCCAATCCTTCACCTCACTTAAAAGCCTCCATATTTACAACTGCTCTAATCTTGCACCAAGGGAAGAAGAAGGGTGCCTAATGCTGCCCAGCCTGCTGGAAGACCTCCGAATCAGCTCATGCTCTAAGCTGATTGACCCACTGCTCAGTGAGCTCAAGAACCTCAACTTCCTCACAGACTTAAAAATTGCCAACTACACCAACCTCTACCATTTTCCAGAAGAGGGGCTGCCCTCTGGACTCCGATTCTTGGGAATCATGGATTGTGAAAATCTGCTGTCCTTGCCTTCTCAGCTTTGGAAATTCATCTCCCTCAAAATTCTAGCCATCAGCAACTGCCCTCAGATCCCACGCTTGCCAACGCGTGGCCTGCCTTATGCGGTGAAAGAGTTCTACATCAAAGGATGCCCGCTGCTGGAAAAGCGTTGTGAAGAAAACAGGGGAATTGACTGGCCTAAGATAGCTCACATCCCTATGGTCCAAATTAATGATGAAAGTATTGCGTCAGAGAGGATACGAAGGATGAGATGATCCTACACTGCCGTCATTCATGGCTAACTAATGCTGCTAGAAACAGTATGAATTGTAACCTCCCCCAGCTTGTCACTGAAATTCTTTACTTTTTTTCGTGAAACAAGAATTTTCATAAACTACTGCTTCCCGCAAACTTGGAAATCACTGGTTTTTTGTTATATATATTTTTAAAAGATATAAATTACATGATAGCCAAGAGAAGTCTGCTGACACAACCTCCTGTATTGGACTCAATAAATCTGTCTTGCCCAGCTTCCTATATAATCTAGACCATCGCAGGATAAGCCATGCTTGATCATATGCCAACAATCCTTTATGATAACCAGATGTTTTGAATAGTAAATAGATCTCTTTCCTGGCACAATTTCCACTGACCGGATCAGAGTCGATACACTTCAGCCCTTCATATAGCTTGATTTTGATCCCCCAGAACTTCTGTGGACCTAACCGTACATTATTGACTCCATGGTTGTAAAATAGCTGAAAACAACCTTCCCTTATTTTACTTTGCAATAAGCATCCATATTGAATTTTGACTTCATCCTCTTCCAAGGACATCTGCTTCACTAATTTGGTCTTCTATTATAGCAAACATTCCCTAAGGAAAAGTCTTTATACACTGCCTTCGGTGCAGTAAATCTTACGTGGGCTGCATCGCTCTTCCTTATTGGTCCATATGGATCCTACATAGTTTGATGCGACGGAATGGAATAACAAAGACACGATTTTAAGTTTTGAGTGTGACGTGCGTTAATACTTATTTAGCCATTTTTTTTAACTTCTGTGCAGACCAAAATGCCTTTTTCCTTCAGTCTACTTCTATCCGTTATCTTACTTGGATTTTGCTGATAAAAAACTCTTTTTGATTCTAAAATATTTTTCCTCGCGATGATGGTGCTGCAGAGCAGGAGTCTGGGGATGAGGTTGTGGTTCATGAGCTTGGCGATGGCTTCCAGAAGCTCCTATCGGATGCCAAAGTAGCCTTGCATGAGGGTGTTGTTTCGTACCAGTATCACCGCCTTGGCATATCTTGATGGAAGGGGCTCGGTGCCGATGACACCGGCATTCAAAAACTGGATGAGTTTCGTCTGGAGATCAACGATCTTTTTGGTGTGACGTTAGCTTTAAAGGATTCATCTGCTTTGGTGCTAGCTTTTGATGATTCATCTGTGTGCCTCAAACTTTAATTTCTTAATAACTTTGCTATGCAAAAAGCATTCGTTTAATTTCTCTAGGTCTTCATCATCTAGTCTGAAATTTTTTTTGGAATATTATAATTTTTTTGGCTTGTATCAAAAATTTTTCTGGGATGTTGTAATGCTTTGTCTTAATATTTTCTAAAAGAATGTTGTAGGTTTTTAATAAGGGTGTCGCAAGTTTACAACTGGGGTGTCGTAATTTTTTTGGCCTATACCAAATTTTTTTTAGATGTTGTAATGCTTTATCTTAATGTTTTCTAAATGGATTTCATAGGTTTTCAACTAGGGTATCATATGTTTACAACTGGAGTGTCGTAATTTTTTTTTGGCCTATATCAAAATTTTTTCTAGAATGTTGTAATGCTTTGTTTTAACATTTTCTTAATGGGTATTGTAGGTTTTTAACTAGGGTGTTGTAAGTTTACAACTGAGGTATCGTAATTTTTTTTAAGCTTATATCAAATTTTTTTTGGGGATGTTGTAATGCTTTGTCTTATTGTTTTCTGAATGGATGTCATAGGTTTTCAACTAGGGTGTCATAAGTTTACAACTGGGGTGTCATAATTTTTTTTGGCCTATACTAGAAATTTTTCTGGGATGTTGTAATGCTTTGTCTTTACATTTTTTGAATGGGTATCGTAGGTTTTCAATTAGGATATCATAAGTTTACAATTGGGGCATCATAATTTTTTTTAGCCTATATCAAATTTTTTTTTTGAGATATTGTAATGCTTTGTCTTAACGTTTTAAATTGGTTTCGTAGGTTTTCAACTCGAGTATCGTAAGTTTACAACTGGGGTGTCATAATTTTTTGTTAACCTATATCAAGATTTTTTTGGGATGTTGTAATATTTTATCTTAATATTTTCTAAATGGGTATCGTTGGTTTTCAACTAGGGTATCATAAGTTTACAACTGGAGTCATAATTTTTTTTTGGCCTATACCAAAAATTTTTCTGGGATGTTGTAATGCTTTGTCTTAACGTTTTTTGAATGGGTGTCGTAGGTTTTCAACTAGGGTGTCGTAAGTTTATAACTGAAGTGTCATAATTTTTTTTGACCTATATTAAAATTTTTCTGAAATGTTGTAATGCTTTGTCTTAACATTTTCTAAATGGGTGTTATAAGTTTTCAATTAGGTTGTCGTATGTTTACAACTGAGGTGTCCTAATTTTTTTTGGCCTATATTAGAAATATTTGTGGGATATTATAATGCTTTGTCTTAACATTTACTGAATAGGTATTGTAGGTTTTCAACTAGGGTATCGTAAGTTTATAACTGGGTGTCGTCATTCTTTTTTTTCCTATATTAGAAATTTTTTTAGGATGTTGTAATGCTTTGTCTTAACATTTTCTGAATGAGTGTTGTAGGTTTTCAACTAGGGTATCGTATGTTTACAACTGGGTATCGTAATTTTTTTATCCTATGTCAGAAATTTTTAGGGATGTTTTAATGCTTTGTCTTAATATTTTCTAAATGGATGTTGTAGGATTTTAACTAGGGTGTCGTAAGTTTATAATTGGAGTATCATAATTTTTTTGGCTTATACCAAAAATTTTTCTAGGATGTTGTAATGTTTGTCTTAACATTTTCTGAATGGGTGTTGCAGGTTTTTAACTAGGATGTTGAAAGTTTACAACTGGGGTGTCGTAATTTTTTTTGGCCTATATTAGAAATTATTTTTGGGATGTTGTAATGCTTTGTCTTAACTTTTTCTAAATGGGTGCTATAGGTTTTCAACTAGGGTGTCATAAGTTTACAATTGGAGTGTCATAATTTTTTTTAGCCTATATTAGAAATTTTTTTGGATTTTTATAATGCTTCGTCTTAATGTTCTTTAAATGGGTGTCATAGGTTTTCAACTAAGATGTTGTAATTTGTTTGGCCTATAATAGAAATTTTTCTAGGATATTGTAATGCTCTATCTTAATATATTTTGAATGGGTATTATAGGTTTTCAACTAGGGCATCGTAAGTTTACAATCGGGGTGTCTTAATTTCTTTTTAGCTTATGTCAGAAATTTGTAAGGGATGTTTTAATGCTTTGTCTTAATTTTTTCTGAATGGATGTTGTATGTTTTTAACTAGGGTGTCGTAAGTTTATAACTGGAGTATCATAATTTTTTTTGGGCCTATACTAGAAATTTTTCTGGGATGTTTGATCGCAGTCATTGGCAGTCAAAAATAAAACCTACTCACTATAGCTAGTGGTGAATCAGGATTGTATTCTCAAGGATTGAGGGCAATTATTTCATGAAAAAAATAAAAAAAATATTTATAGATGATTATATTTAGAAGATTGGTTATTAAAGGATGACAACTAATTAATTAACAAAATTATGACAACAGGAGAAGCAATCCAGGAATCCAAATCCACCATGCACATAAGTTTTATCTTCTTTTCTTTATGTTGCAATAGCAATAATTTTATAAATTTATAATTAGAATAATTTATCTTTTGTCAAGCATAGACCGTATGAAGAAGATTACGGTACGTCCACTTAGAGTATAAACTACCTAATTATTTGCAAAGTTAGAGGTCTAAACTTCCATATTATAATCTCTCTCTTAGGCACATATCATATCCTGAGATCATGGCACATCGATGTTGGGATTTAATCCTAATGAATAGCAGCGGGATCAACCTTGATGGAGAAGTACCATGGGCTTTCACCCGTTATCAACAATCAGGTGTGTAGTCTCTTGATCCAAGATTCAAGATTGGTGTAGTGGTAAAGCCTTGGCTCTTAAACTTCTTGATCCTGGTTCAAAACTCTACATTCTTCACTGGAATTAATTCCTTCCAGGCCCAGACTCAACAAAAACTCACAAAAACTCCCATGGACTAACCCAATAAGATTAAACTAATCCTCAAGCCCATGTACACCCGTGACTTGATTTAATTTTAACCCTTGGACTAAAACTTAGCCCAATACAAGTTAGCCCCCTGAGCCTTGATAGCACCACACCAGGCCCAACAATCTCCACCTTGGTGCTTTCAAGGCCTCATCACGTCTATCCATCAGCTGCAATCCCTACGAAAGCTATCCTGTGAAAAAACCTTGGTCAATGTATTGATGGGTTCTCCTTGGTATGTACCTTCATCAGCTCCACTCCACCTTCTTCTACCTGCTTTTTGTAGTCAAAGCCTTCCCTCCGAAAGTATCCTCTGGCCACTAGTCCTGCCTTGTATCTGATACCTTCTTGCTCTGAAGGCCCTTTCTTATACTGATAAACCCATTTGCAATCAATGGGTTTCTTTTCTTGTGGCAGTTGAACCACCTGCTACATGCCAGTCCAGTGGAGAGACTGCATCTCCTCTGCCATAGCCTGGACCTACCTATCTCTATCCTGGCTCTCCACAGCCTCCTCATAGGTGTAAGGGTCTCCATTCGATGTCATCATGGCATATGACACCGAATCCTTGAAGCCGTATCGAACTGATGGTCGCACGTTTCTCCAGGGCCTGTGCAGTGCGATCCCAGTATCAGTCCCCTACCTAGATGCATCCTCCTGAGTCCTCTGCTCAGCTGCATTTTGCTGAACTTCCTAGCTTCTGATCCCTTTGCTAGTCCTCTCCACCTGAATCTCAAATCCTCCTGGTCCACTAGCAAATGGCACGACTGTGTAGGAGGTCATCTGACTAGTGTTACCATGTTCCACCTTCTGTAGTCCCTACTATGCATTTGTACCATCTTTGCTCTGAAGGATCGAGCTCTCATCAAAGGTCACATCCCTACTGATGACAACCTTCTTCTCCAAAGGGTACCATAGCCGGTACCCCTTGATTCCATGCGGATAGCCTAGGAACACCATCTTCTTAGACCTGGCGTGCAACTTACTCCGCTCCCCAGCACCAACATGCACATATGCCATGCATCCAAACACCCTCAGATGGTTTAGGCTTGTCTTCCCTCCAAACCATATTTCCTCTGGAATGCCTTCATCCAACCTGGTATACGATGACCGATTGACTAAGTAGCTAGCTGCACCTACTGCGTCAATCCAGAATATCTTTGAAAGCCCTGCCTACAGCCTCAAGCACCTTGCTTTTTCCAATAGTGTTCTGTTCATTCTCTCAACCAACCCTTCCTGTTGAGAAGTTTCCATCACCGAGAAGTGCCTTTTGATGCCCCACTCTTCAAGAAATCTTTGAAACTTCCTGCTGGTGTATTTCCCGCCACTGTCTGACCTCAGACACTTCACACTCATACCATGCTCCTTTTCCACCTCAGCCTTCCAGATTTTGAACTTGGTGAAGACTTCTGATTTCTCCTTCATGGAGTAGATCCACTGCTTTCCTGAGAAATCATCTATCAAGGTAAAACAGTATTTGGCCCCATTCCTTGCAGAAACCGGGGCTGGTCCCCAAACACTATGTGTACTAATTCTAGGGGTTCTGCACTCCTAGTTGTGCTAACCAAGAACTGCATACTCCTCTGCTTTCCCATCTGACATGACTCACAGATCTCCATGACTCCATCACTCAGGTCTGGAAGTAGTCCTCTCTTGGCTCAATTCTTTCATCCCCTTGTCTTCCATGTTGCCTAGGCGGTAATGCCACATCCTGTATACATCTCGAGAATCCTGTTCCACAGCTGCTGCCTCAAATTTTTCTATCACCACAGAGCCCTCCAACCTATATAGGTTGTTCTCTAGCCTTCTCTCTCTCATCACCACCATAGCTCCATTGGAGATGTTCAGAACTCCACTCCTAGCATGACTGCTGAAGCTATATCCAGTCTGCTCCAGGTAGCCCAATGACACCAGATTCTTCTTGAGTTCTAGGACATGCTTCACACTGGTAAGAGTGTGCACCATGCCATTAAACATCCTCACCCTCACTGTGCCAATCCCTACCACCTTGCAAGGGTGATTATCTCCAAGAGTCACACACCCTTTATCAACCTCTGTGTAAGTACTGAACCACGATCGGTTGGAACTGTAATGATGAGAACATGCTGAATCCAAGGTCCACATCTCTGTACTGTGACTGTGACCATCTGATACCACCAAGAGATCATCCTCCATCTCCTATCCTGCAACTGTACTCACAGACTCAGATCCTCCTTTTTCTCCCTTTTTTCACTTAGGACAATCCCTTTTAAAATGTCCTACCTCACCACACTTGTAGCACTTAGCCTTCTTGGACTGTAACCGTCCCTTAGGCCTACTCTTATCCCTGCCTCTACCTGACCTTTCCCTAACTGATAGACCCTCCTGGGGAACAGCTTCCTTGGTCATCCTCTCCCTCTGCTCATTCATCCCAAGCACCGAGACAATATCTTCATAGAATAATGTCTTCTTCCCGTACAGCAGTGTCGTGACCAATGAGTCATGTGATATGGGCAGCGAACACAATAGCAAAAGTGCCTTATCTTTCTCCTCCATCTTGACCTCGACATTCAACAATTCATTCCTCCCCTAGTCGAACACCTGGATGTAGCCCAGCACATCTCTACCTTCTGACATCCGAAGGTTGTAGAGGTGCTTCTTCAACATCAACTTGTTGCACATATTCTTTCCCATATAGAGGGCTTGCAACTTCGACCAGAGTCCCTTCGGGGTCTTCTCTTCCAGCACTGAATAAAGGACTGAATCCCTTCCAGCACTGAATAAAGGATTGAATCCACCGGACATCCCTGATTGCTGAACATGCTTTTTTCTTCAACGACATCCACTGCTTATCTGTCATCCCATCTGGTCTTTCCTCCAAAGCCAGATCTAAACCCGCTGCACAAGAAGATCCTCTACCCGGACTTTCCACATGGAGAAACTTTCCTTCCCATCAAACTTTTCAAAATCTATTTTTATGCTACTACCCATGACGAGATCTCAACCAAAATAAAATTAAATTTTAAAAAATTAAGAGGTACCTTGATGGACTTTGTTGAAATTGTTTCAATCCTTTAAGATCCCCAAACAACTTCTTCTTGTTTCTGAACCAACCAGGCTCGTTCTTGAATACCACTTGTTGGGATTTAGTACAAGTGGGGTTTAGTCTTGATGAACAGCAGTGTGATCAACCTCGCTGGAGAAATACTGTGGGCTTTCACCCGTTGTCAACAATTAGGTGTATAGTATTTTGATCCAAAATTCAAGATTGGTGTAGCTGTAAAGCTTGGCTCTTGAACTTTTTGATCCTAGTTTAAAACTCCATAGCCCCTTTATTCCTAAAGATTGATTTTAATAAATAAATCTTTTTCTATTCTTGATTTTCTTCTTTGTTGGAATTAATTCCTCCCAAGCCTCTTCGTCTTGGAAATTAATTCTTGGAATTAATTTCTCCTCAAGTCTTCTGTTTCTGTATGTGAACCTCCTCCACAAGTTCCTAAGACGAGTTGATCGCCTTCCTCTCCTTCCCTTCACGAAGTCTCCTCACATGGGTCAACTCACCGTGGAACCAAGACTCCTTCACCTGAGCAAGGAAGACTTCCACTTGCTTGGATATCAATGCTCTCTCGTGAAGCCTTCTTCCCAGTGTCTTCACATTGATCGGAAATCCCACGTTATCTTTCAGTGAAGACTCCTCACGCAAGCTGGATTTCAACGCACAGGTTCTGTGTGTTCTTTGGCTCCTTCTAGACGTCTTTTGGGGGGACCCACGATCCCAATCTAGCTTTCGTCCGTCCCTTGCGAAACGGCTCTCCCACAAAGCTTATATCCCACGGCAACATTGCAGCACCAGATCCCGTGAATCTGGACGTTGACCCATGCATGTAGTTTAGCCGATCCGCCCGCTCCTATTCCTGGGAGGATGGATGAGAAGAGTAAGAAGGGGAGGGGAGAATGAAGAATACAGGGCTGTCGCCATGTGATGAGAAAAGGGATTGAAAGAAAAGAATATGTTCTCTATTCTATCCAAACCCTAGCGAGTTTAAATACATCCACGAGGTGGGCCAGGCCCAGACTCAACAAACACTCCCATGGACTAACCCAATGAGATTAAACTAATCTCCAAGCCCATGTACACCCGTGACTTGATTTAATCTTAACCCTTGGACTAAAACCTAGTCCAATACAAGTTAGTCCCCCTGGGCCTTGATAGCACCACACCAGGCTCAACAATTTATAGAGGGTATAGGCTGTGTATGCCAGATCAAACCCTCGATCAGAAAAATAACTCAGATATATGCAAGAAGAGCATGGTTTTATTGTATAGAAATTAAGAACAAAAAGAAAGAACCTAGCTACAGGCTTCATCATCATCCGAAGTTGAAGGAATCTAGCCATACATTGCTGCCACCAACATCCCCTCCATAATTTTCCTCTCCTAGGCCTAAATATAATGATCTAAATAAAAGAAAAATAAAAAGAACTTTAGAGAAAACTCCTTCCCCAAACTATTGCCTGAGGTCCTCCTTTTATAAAGCTTGTTTAAGGCTTTTTCCTATTCAAAGTTGGAGTCAATCGAGCTCAAGATTGCTCAGATATCGTGAGAAAATTCTTCAGCCATCCGTTCAACATCACCTCCTTAGTTTGCACCAAGGATCATGCGAAATCATCTCTTCCTTCCTTTTCAGGCAAACATCACCTGCCTTAGTTTTATAATAGTTGTTGCATCTCCTATTATCCTCTAACCTATAACAGTCATTTGTATTTAAAACATTTTGCCAGATCATGGATTGCGTCATGCAATACATAATTGCCCTTGTAAGGCTGAAAGAAGTATCTCCTCAGCAAATCATCAAAGTAAGTATTTCCTTTGTCTTCCAATCTTTTACTCCCTTGAGGCTGAATAAACCCAAGTGCCATCCAAAATTGGACCAAGTTCTGTATCAAACACAATCTTTGTGAAAGACAGCACAAAATGCAAAACACTGCTTCAGGTGTACGGGCAAGTGCTTGGAACTCAACCTGAAAGCTGGTAAGATGCTGTTCTTATCCTCCCATATCTCACTCCTCAAGATTTCCTTCCATTCTTCGTCTTCTACTTTTGACTTTTGAGTACAGAAGGCTCCCAGCTGCCTTTGCTGCAAGTGGAAATCCCTTGAACTTTTTAACAATTTCCTTTCCAATTTCCTCAAGTCTAGGATATCCACTAGAGTTGCCATCAAAAAATGCACAATTTTTGAACACAACGACCAACAGCTGTCGTCCGATAATCGCTGCAACCGATAGGGAGACAACCCCCCGTGACGCTCTCAACATTTTTTTTCTGAGTTGTTGCCACAATTTTGCTTCCTTTTTTCCCAGAAACTAAACTAGCTCTATATCTCTGCCACTTATGGTGTTCCTCGTGCCAAACATCATCTAAAACGAGCAGAAATCGCTTCCCCATTAAATTCTCAGAGAGATTTTGTTGGAGAATGTCTATGTTTATGGTGATGGCATCAAAATTCTCAGAGACCCACATTCTTATTTGAAAGCGTTTTTTAATCCTTTCATCATTGTAGACCAGTTGGACCACAGTAGTCTACCCAAGGCAACAATAGGGAGCACTGAAACATTTTGAGGACTGAATTCATTAATAGATAGCAAGATATTCACAATCTTCCCCCTGACCAAACGCATTCAAGTCATCTACCAGTGCACCGATTTCTGGTCGCTCTGTGATCTCAAGCTTGCTCGTCCCACCTAATGGTTGAAGTCAAAAGAACTTCTCGCTCCTTGGCCATCTTATCTAGCTTCTCTCGCAACCTTCTAATCCTGCGTGCTCCCCTGCAGTGAATTGGAACTTTCTGCCATGAAGTGCAAGACAAGCAGTCACATGCCTGCTTCTTCCAGCGGCTCTGTGATCGGCTGCCCTCCAACTTTGATCTCAAAACTTCTGCTGCATAACCGTCCAGCAAGTCATCCAAATCATAGGCAACATCCTTGAGCTTTGCAAGCCAATTTCTCACGAATTTATCCCTCAGTTGCTTCTCCTCAGCATCTTCTAGCAGTGCTTGTATTGTTGATAGCGTACCTGAAAGATTTTTCCCTCTCATTTTGAGCACCTCGTACTGATCTGAACTCTTGCAAGGCACTGGTGAACAGCCTGTCGAAAAGAACCTGCATGAAGGCTGAGAGAACTGCTTCTCCTGCCATGATGCGTCCCTCTTTGTATTGTCAGAGAAGAAAGGAGAAAAAGGAGAGAAAGGCCCAGCAGAGAATGAGCAGGGAGGTGGAGAAGCTGGAGCTATTGAAGGGTCCCCAACTTACAGCTCAGGTCTTGTCTGAAAACTGACACCCACTTGTTTCACAGAAGGTGAGGCCTCTTCAGATTGATTGATCCAATATTAGATCAAGTAAATGAAACAACTAATATGCTAGTGGTTTCTTATTTCTTCAAGGAAGGAGGTCACTATTTTTTTCAAAAAAGAATGTAGTGGTTCTACTGCCATCTATTTAATCAAAGAAATGTTGACTTGCTGTATGAAAGGGAGCTTGATAATGGTGGCTTGGTTGTTGATAGCTATGACTGTCTATTGCTGACAAACGATTTGGTGAATGTGACATGGGAACAATGATAAATTTTTTTTGTAGGTACAACTGCTGATGATGAATTTAACAGGCAACTTCTTGATAGAAATTAATTTGAGATTGCTAGCAACAGCTCAGATGGAAAAACTTCTCTCTTTTTTTTTTTGCTTTAGCTAACAAGCAGCTCAAAGATGCAATTCTCCAGATTTTGCACAATTTCTCAGGGAAAATTAGTTTGAGATTTTAGCAACATGTGGGATGAAATATTGCAGAAATTTTGGTTTTCTTTGCTCCTTTGCATCTTTGGATTTGGGTTCTCCTGTTGTTAATTGTCCAGAGGGATCGCATGGGCCTAATCATCTCCCGAGGGATCTGCCCATATTGAAGTAACCTTCAAGAAGGATGGTCTGGGAATTGAGACACTCTAATGTCAAAGAAGCTGCTATCTGTCGACAAACCGGTAGTTTAGTCCGCATTCCAAATTTGACTTCAATAGTATGCTGTCTACCCACCAGAAAATTCTGTGTAACGCTTCAGTGAGTCAAGGTAGTGGATTTTAGGTACAGTGGACATCTTAGGTGGAAAAAATCTCCTATAATTTGAGACAGAGACTACTTAATTTTTTTCTAAACTGCCTGCAGTGACTTGTCTATTCCTAGCCTCATCCACTTTCACGCATGCACTGCAATTAGTCATATCTTGATGACTTAACAGAAACTTAGAAACCTGAAGCTTGTTATCGAGATTCCTTATTAATTTCACTCCTTTCTAGATTTCTAAGACGTGTTCCAAGATCAAGTTATTTCAATGATATCATATAGAGTTTGACGTAACATTCACAGGTCACATAGTCTTAAATGGATATAACATGATATAGAGCCTATTTGATATGTTTTCATAGAATATGAATTCTAATTTTTATAAAATATTATATATCCTTCATCTATATAGATATATGTAGTTCTACTCTTCATTTAAAGTAATTTAAACATTATTACCATTCCTCCCAAAACGGAAGGAAAATGGAACATATTAAATCACATAACGCTCGCTGCGAGCGTTCCATGATTTAATATGTTCTGTTTTTCCTTCCGTTTTGGGAGGAACGATAACATGGCCTAACGGCATATATATATATATATATATATAGGGATAGTCTAAAGAAATTTAAGGTAGAAAAAAGAAAATCCAAATCCTAAAAGATTTATTTTGTTGAAGATCATGTTGCTGCAAATCCTTGGTGTTGTCCTTGGAGTTGGGAGACTATTTGCTTGGAGTTGGGAATTTGTCTCCTGTTGCTGCAAGTGCTGTTTGGAGTTGGGAGTTTGTCTCAACCTATTTGTCTCAACTGGTGAAAGCTACTAGTGGTAAAAAGTGTATTTAACTATTTTATTGTTATATTTTATTTGGGCATCTGAAGAATCATTGGGTTTGCACCTCCACCCGATCGTGCTCGCGGTAGGAGGATCGGATCGAGCCAGGTCGTTGTACCTTGGGGATAAATCGCCAACAACCCGCACGAGGGGGCGAAAACTTATCCTTAGGGCAGTGTCTAACACGCCTCGACCAGTTTGATTCCTTTTAACTTTAATTTAGATTTTGAATTTAAATTTTAGATTAATTTTCTAGCATTTTCTAAAAAGGTTTTTTCAAAAATCAAAACAATTTTACTAACATCTAAGGACAAGTTTTTCCTATCATTAGAAATTGCTAGATTTTATTATAAGTAATTTTTTTAAAAAAAGGAGTTTTGAATTTAAAATTTAAAATTTAAAATTCAAATTTGAAATTCAAATTTTGAAATTTTTTTTTGAAACTCAAATTCAAAATTGACTTATTTGAGTTAATTTTTGCTTAGTGGTTTTATTATTATTGCAAGTAGTTTCTAGATTTAATTCTTTTGAATTTAAATTTAAAATCTAGAAATATTTAAAAAAATTACTAATTTAAAAAATTCAAATTATAAGGCTAAATCTTCAATTTTTGGTTGTGCAGAACGCATTAAGCAACAAATTTACTTAAAATGGGTTCTGATGATCTTAGTGCAATTAAACCTAAAAAATTTAATGGATCATTCTTTAGGAGGTGGCAAAGTCAAGTGAAATACTGGCTTACCACTTTGGGCTTATTTTCTACCATAGAATTACTAGATCCCAAATCCAACACTCAACAAGGTTCTTCAAGTATAGTTGATACTTCCTCTTCGTAACATCAAAAACATCCCAAGAAATAGATTTTCATTGTAGACATAGAATTTTAAGTGCCCTAGCTGATAATCTTTATAATGTCTACCTTCCTACTAAAACTGCTAAGGAACTTTGGGATGCCCTTGAGGCTGAATATGGGATGGTTGATGCTGGACTAGATAGATTCACTATCTCAAAATTTAGAAAGTACATAATGGTAGATTTCAAACCCATTAGTATTCAAATTCATGAATTTCAAGATTTTCTTAGAAAGTCAGAATTGACTGGTTGTAGTTTTTCTGAAAACTATAAGGTCCAAGCCTTAGTAGATGCCCTTCCACCATCTTGGTCATCCTTTGCTCAAGAGCTAAGTCATAAGCAAGGTAGCTTGACCCTAACGAAGTGATTAACTCTATTAGGATTGAAGAAGAATACCGGCTTAAGCTCAATCAAAATTAAAAGACCGATTTTGGACCTAAAATCAATCTGACCGAGTCAAATTCAACTCCAAATCAATTCAAACCCAAGGAAAGAATTTTAAGAAGAAGAAATTTCAATCTAGATCCAACCAATCATACAAACCTCCTCAGAACCGATCAAATCAGAACCGACCGAATCAGAAGTCAAAAAATTATAAAGGCACGTTCTGCTTTGTGTGCAGAAGGACAAATCATGTGGACTGCTACCATCGAAAGACTGAACCATTGAGGAAATCATCTAAACCACAAGTTAACGTGGTTGAGAGTGGTGCTGAGCCTTCTTTCAGGTCGGTAAATTCAAAATTCTTAATTAACTCAACCCAATCTTCTTGTGATTGGTGGGTTGATTCAGGAGCTAATGTTCATGTTTGTTTTGATCGCTCCTGGTTCTCCACCTTTCAGGAATCAAGTGGAGGAGGTGTGACACTTGGGAATAACTCTTCAGCACAAGTGCTTGGAAAAGGTCAAGTGGATCTAAAGATGACATCTGGGAAGATCCTAGTCCTTCATGAAGTGCTGTTAGTTCCTAGTGTTAGAAGAAATTTGATTAGTGGATCTCTTCTTATATCTAGAGGATATAAAATTGTTCTAGAGTCAAATAAAGTTGTAATTACTCGTAATAATAAGTTTGTTGGTAAAGGTTTTGTATGTGAAGGTCTTTTTAAATTAAATGTATCCTCTAAGTTATCTAATAAAAGTTCTCTTCTTTTTAATGTTGAATCTTCAAATGTTTGGCATAGTAGACTTGGTCATGTGAATTTTGATCGTATTCATTACATGACAAATCTTAATCTAATTCCTAAAGTTCATATTGATAGAAAGTTTAAATGTGAGATTTGTATTCAAGCTAAGATGCCTAGAAAACCTTTTAAATCAGTAAATAGGAGTTCAACACTTCTTGAATTAGTCCATAGCGATGTATATGACTCTACAAGTTTCCTACACGGGGAGGAAGTCGTTACTTTGTAACATTCATAGATGACTTCTCTCGATATTGTTACATATATTTGATAAAATCTAAGGATGAAGTATTAGATAAGTTTAAGATTTATTCATTTTGTTGAAGATCCTGTTGCGGCAAATCCTTGGAGTTGTCCTTGGAGTTGGGAGTCTATCTGCTTGGAGTTGGGAGTTTGTCTCCTGTTGCTGCAAGTGCTGTTTGGAGTTGGGAGTTTGTCTCAACCTGGTGAAAGCTACTAGTGTAAAAAGTGTATTTAACTATTTTATTGTTATATTTTATTTGGGCATCTGAAGAATCATTGGGTTTGCACCTCCACCAATCGTGCTCACAGTAGGAGGATCGGATCGAGACGGATCGTTGTACCTTGGGACAAATCGCTAAAACCCGCATGAGGGGGCGAAAACTTATCCTTAGGGCAGTGTTTAACACGCCTCGACTAGTTTGATTCTTTTAACTTTAATGTAGATTTTGAATTTAAATTTTAGATTAATTATTCTAACATTTTCTAAAAAGGTTTTTTCAAAAATCAAAACAATTTTTCTAACAGTTCGACCGTGCGGTATGGTATCCGACCGGTGGGATCTCGGCGACTGAGCATCGTGGGCCGCCATGATGCTCGGAGAGGAGAGCTGGAAGAAAGGCGTTACTGGCCCCCTTCTCCTTCACCGACGCCGAAGGAATCATGGTCGACCGACCACCTACTCGAGCGTTGCTGATGAGTGGCTGATTAGCTAGAGAAAGGAGGAGGAGAATAAGCACCTGCATGGCAGTCGGTGCAAGCCATGAGGGAGAAAGGAGGAGGAAGAAGAAAAGAAAAGGAAAAGAACAAGAAAGGAAAAAGAAAAAAAAAAAGAAAAGAAAAGGAAGGAAATGAAAAAAAAAACTATTTTTTTATGTTTATTCCAGTCTGGATAAATCTAAAATAAACTTGGATAACTATTCCTTATTTCTGATAAAATATTTTGATGAGTTAAAAAATTAAAGCTTCTACTCTATAAGTATAAAAAATTTCTCTATTTTTAAAAGTAGATAGTTTCTCTAAATGTTGATTAAAGTCCGGCGCCTTACACTATTTATTTGTTTATTGAAGTTCTACTCTAAGTATCTTTTAAAAGCTTTTATTTTTTTTAATCTTTAGAATTATACTTTATAAATAATTTTTATTTAAAAAAAATATACTTGTACTGAATTAATGGCTAAGTAGATAACGCCAAACATGCTGAAGGATTGATTTCATCAAAAGCACTTAAATGAAAAGCTTATGGAAAAGAAATAATTTTAGGTAAAAAATATAAATATACACATAATGTAAAGAGAAAAAAAGATTTACTATATTATATTAAATTAATTAATAAATAAAAATTTTGATTAAAATTATAACTATTTTTTATGCTGATAAGTATTGCAGATGCATTAGGTTGCAACGACATATTTGTATAATTAAAGAATAATATTTGTGAAAAAAAAAAATAAACAGACTAACTTGCACTGATATATTTCTCTTTGAGAATGAGAATAAATACAAACTATTCCATCATGCTTTCAAAACGAAAGGTTAAATATCAAAGTATCCAAAGATCGTTATATTCACCACCCGCCCTCCAAAATAAATTTCCCTATATAGTCTGGAACCATCCTTGATTGACCTGGCTGGAGGATCCTCAGCGGTAGCCGCTCTCTTTCTTTTCCGCTCTCTTGGAGTGTGCCAGTATTCTCTCAGCTCTCCACCACTTTCTCTCTCTCCGAATGGCTTCCGGGACCGGAGCGAACAATAATAACAACGGCGCTAATAACAACACCGTGATCGCCCCGCCGGTTCCTCCTCCGGCGGTGGCGGTGGAGTGGCACCAGCGGCCGCCCAACGCCAAGAACCCCATCGTCTTCTTCGACGTCACCATCGGCACCATCCCCGCCGGCCGCATCAAGATGGAGCTCTTCGGCGACATCGCCCCCAAGACCGCTGAGAACTTCAGGTCCGATTGCACTCTCTCTCTATAAGAAAAGAGAAACCCTGATGTCCAAGCTTAGAGAGAAGAGATAGAAACCCTAGCCCAGATTCCTGTTTGATCATGGACTGATGGATAATTTTTCTTTCTTTTTCTGGCAGGCAGTTCTGCACCGGTGAATACAGGTAGATTGGGCTCTGTGGACAGTGAGTTAATTGCTTTTCTGAGTTGATGCCATGTTTCGATAGAAATGCTTTTGAAATTGACTTTATATTCGGGATTTGTTGGTTATGATGGGCAGTGTGTTCTGATTACATTTCTATTGATTGGTGGGTTCAACGAGATTAAACCCTAAGGCTAGGGCTTTGAGACTAGGAGGATGAAAAGTAGGGTTAATATGTAAATTACCGTTAAAAATAGAATTTTGCTGTACTGAAACGTCATTGAAAATTTTGGGGAGGAAACATGGAGAAGAAATAGAGGAAGGGGCTGTATATGTTGCTAAGGTTCTGAGATAACGGTAGCCACTAGTTCAGATTGAAAAGAAGGGTAAGGGGAAGATTGGGAGAAATCCAGGATATGCAGATTTTGGATTTATGGAGGATAGTTTTACTTCCGATTTTGAAAGTAACAATAAAAAGAAGGGGAGAAACCAAAGAAGATAGATACAAGGACAAGGGGGAGTGATAATGCAAATCCATCATTATAAAAGCTAAAAATTTTCAATTTGCCACTAGTTACTTGCAACCTTAAGTCTTCAAAATCTCTTAATCCTATGTTCCTTGAAATCTTAAGCATCTATGTAAGAAATTATATAGCTATTCTTTCAGCACAATGTGAAAATTATCATAACAATTAACAAAAAAAAGAAAAAAGGAAAAGACACCTATTATGGAGGGAATATAATTGAGTATAGTTTTCCTAGATGCTTGACATAGGAGCCAAGTGACTAGGTGCGAAAGCCTGTGCTAGTATATGTTTAGTCCCACATCGATTATGCATTAGGTAGATATTGGGTACTTATGCATAATCAAGGAATCCAAATAATATCTTCTAGCTAGTCTTTTTGGATGAGGTCTTACGTTGTTAGAAATAGTATTAGAGTGAATTCGACCTATGACCCATGTGGACTAAGGGACATTATTGGCAAAGTTGTGATGTTTCTTATTTGATATGATTGGATTCAAACCTTTAGCATGGCAAGGTGCCATGATTTAAATAGGAAGAGTATATAAAAGCTCATGCTAATGTTTATTTACCCCATATTGCTTATACATGGGGCAGATCGTGGATCATTATACAGGATTAAGAAATCCAAATAATGTTTTTTTGGCTAACCTTTTTTAGTCAAGCTCTTGGGTTCTACAAAAGTCATATGTATCCTCTAATATTTACTATTGGTTAAGAAGTGAGGTAATTGTATACTCCCTAAGGTTGTCTTTAGGAATATGTGGTCATGTCATGTGACTGACTTGGGTGTTGGGTTCGGAGCATGAAAAAATGGTATTGGAGGAAACTTGGCCCATGACTCATATGGACTAAGGGAAACTTTAGATAAGGCCATGTTGTTTCTTAGTAGATTTAGTTGGATTTGGATT
>UESW01004889.1:149048-191548 GCA_900491605.1 Calamus simplicifolius | reverse complement strand
TTTTTCCTTCTAAGTATATTCTCTTAGACATCACTGTCCTGGAAGATTAATTTATTAATTAGCTCTTTAACTTCAACAAATGAAGAAAGAGGGTTGGATGAAGAAGCATATGAAGAAAAGAAGCTTCATCAAATCAGTCATTTCTCATGAGTTGGGCATTTTGAAATTCAAGTATCATGTTCATCCTGTCATGAAGAATATCCAACTTCTGATCAATCATCAAAGTTTTAAGATTAGAAAGTGAAGGCAACAGTTTGCAGGAAGGTTAGAGTTTTGAAAGATTTTTTTTTCTTCAACATATTAAGAGTTGTATGAACATATTTTCGACAAGAAGAGGAAAGGAACATCATCGAGAAGTTTCCAAAAGTTTAGTGCAGTAAATATGGATGATTTCTTTTTTTATTTAGCCAGATTTTATAGGAAAAATATAGGTTTTGGAAAAATTGGTCCAAACTGGTGTCAGCATTCTTAGAGGGTAGTGTAGACTTTAAATCAAAAGTTGAGTTTGGAGGAGGTTTTATGATTTGTTGGCCTTGCAGCTGGTTTGTTCATAGTTTTGGATCTATAAGAAAATTAGAAACAAAATAGCTGTAGATTTTTTTTTTTTAAAGAAAACAAAAGAGGAGGAAGAAGAGTGTTGGGAGGAATATAGACTTTGGAGGATCCACTATAATGTTTAGGATTGAGATAACATACTGGAATCCAAGATTCTTTGTCTCGGTATCGGATCCCATACCAGTACCACATTATTATAGTGGCGGTATACCGGGTATGTGGGTTGGTTCAGCATACCAAGTCTCGATATGCGTTGGTACTAAGTCTCAATTCGGTACCAATATGGTACAGTATGCTTGGTATAGAGTAGTATGCACTAGTATGGCATGCTATGCTGGAATCCATCATTGAAAATATAAACACCCATTTTATAGATCAATAGTTTTTCTTAGATCCTCATAAATGCTCTTTACAGAGACTTGTCACTGTCTAATCTTACAATGACAAATACGACGAAATAAAGTTTGTGGTTACCACTTTATGTATTCACGTCCCAAACTTTGTTGAAACAACGAGTTTTATAATGAGAAGGCACACAAGATATGCTTTGTCCCAACTAGATGTCTCTGTCATTTGACTTATTAGGTTTCTTGACCATTGAATCAAAGTTAGTGGGAAACTATAAGGTGTTGTGTAGTTGGCAACGCGATGGCATTAGTACTGTCAGTATTAAGGACAAGGATTTGATTTTCTTCATTTTAATATCGCTCACAAAATGTCTCTCTTTACAGCAAGATGTACAAGGTTTGATGAGCCCATACATGCTTCAGATTGTGCCATTGAAACATTAAATTTATTCTTTTCCATTAAAGCATCACCACCTTCACCACTACTATCTTATTCATTATCACAATTGTTCTGATAAAACACTATGTGCTTTCAATCTTGTTGATCAATTGCAGAAAAGCAGGACTACCAGTTGGTTACAAGGGATGCCAATTCCATAGAGTAATCAAGGATTTTATGATACAAGCGGGTGATTTTGTGAAGGTCCTTTATCTTGACCTTTTTGAGCATTATTGCAGGCTATTAGCTTAATGGCAATCTCTTTGTAGTATATGGTTTTTGATGGCTTTCAGTTTTGTAGTTTTAGAATAAGTAGATTCTTCTTTTCCCAATTCTTCGACCGCAAAACCTGTTGTTAGGAATTCAGCACCTCATCTTGGAAAGCTGTTGTGTAACTCTAAAATGATTTAATTTCATCGCAAATGTTTTTTTAACTCCATTTAGTATGAATTATTCCTTTTAACAAGTGACATATTATGGAGAGGGATGCTATTGGATCAGGTTAGGTTTGGGTTTTACTGAATCCAAACCCATACCTGTTGGGATCTCCAGTCTAACTTTTGTTCCATACCCGGTCCATTAAAAGATCAGGTTGGATCTAGGTTCAGGTAAGAAAAATGTTCATTTGGTTCGGGTCAGGTGGACAGCAGGTCTGGCTACTTGTTAGGTATCAAATATTATATTACTGAAACTTAATCAAGATAGAATAATCCATGCTTTGAGAAGTTTATCAATATACCAATCAATACATTCTACTTTATGGTATGGCATATTTGAGTAATTAGAAAATCATATATTTATAAGATGAATGTAGCTGAAATGAGAATATTGAGATGCATGTATGGTAAGAAATAGTCATTCATAAAAAGGTGGAGGTTGCACCAATTAACTTGAGGGAAGATGGCATAAATGATATGGACATTTGCAACGTACACCTAGAATGAATTGATGCAAAGAAATGATTTCATACATGTAGAAAAAAAAGAGATAAAAGTAGACTGAAAATTATATAAGAGGAAATGATAAAAAAAATTAAAATCTTTGCATCTTATGAAAAATATGACTCTAAACCGAGGGAAATGAAGAAAAAGAATCTATATTAGCCGGCTTCAACTAGTCTAGGATTAAAGCTTTGTTGTTGTTGTTGTTGATGAACGAAAAGTACTTGATAATTACTATAACAATTGACTAAAAATTCAAAAGATACATTAAAAGTCAAGTATAAACACCCAAACAAACATGTTCTAACATGTCATTATTTTTAATTCTTTCTACCCTTCTAACTTATGGAACAATACTTCATATACTAAGAGTTTAGAAATTGATGGATATTATATAGGTTTTTTTCAATGTAAACCCTTCTAAATATCTAAAATTGCATGTATAATCTTGCAAATTTATTATTTGCATGTATAACCTTATAGATATTTGAAATTGCATATATATCCTTATAAATTTACCATATGCATAGTCTTATATATATATATATATTATATTATTTTATTTTATTTTTTTTGTTTTGCATGCCTTCTCTTATTTAGTTAAGGGTATGCATGCTAAAAGAAATAATTTATAAGATTATATATTGAAAAATTAATTATTAGGGCATACACAAAAATGGTAGATTTGCAAGGGTATCCTGCATTTTCAGATATTTATAAGATATATATCTAAAAAATTCCATTTATATATGTATCTATGTAATAAACTAGTAATTTATGTGGGTCTGGATTGGGACAGTTCCGGAAACCTGAAACCCAGACCCAGCCCAAAACTTCCAATAGGTCTGACTTTAGACCCATACCCCACCCATTAATCATCAGGTTTGGTTTGGATCCAGGTCAAGGTTGGGTCAGGTGCCAATTTGCAGAGTGTGACAGCCCTAATTACAGATGACGTAATTTTGGGATACAAAGCAATCATCACTACTTATCATCATTTACTTAGAGATAGTGTATATGTACCCTCACCAGCAAGTTGATTGTTATGCAGGGTGATGGCAGTGGATGTGTAAGCATCTACGGGAACAAGTTTGAGGATGAAAATTTCATCGCTAAGCATACAGGTCCTGGCCTATTGTCTATGGTATGTCACTGCTTTTTCTAACCTATTGTCGATTCAATATATAGCTTTATGTTTTAAATGGTCTAACTGCCTGTTTTTCAGTTTTAATCAGTTTCTAATACATCACGTCGGCTCTAATACATTTTTTTTAATATAATTTTTTTTTTGGTTACAACAAGTCATTCTTGCTAAAACTTATTTAGTCTTCATCATTATGCTGGTAACTGAAGTTACTACTTTTATGTTAGGGAAGGAAATTCTACATTCAATGATAATGCTGATAGGCTGACCGAGTTGGATTTACAATCCAAATTGGTCTATAGGTGAAGTGACTTCCAGCATAGACCTGGAAATAATTGAAATATTTTTTAACCAGACAAACAAGAGCAACTTGGCGCACAATTTATTCAGTGCTGTATGCTTGTAATTGCACCCATTTCTTTTGTACATGCCTTCCTCCTTTCAAGATCAATAAAACCCTACACTAGTAACTTTTTGACATAATAAATGTGCTGCCATACAAATACGGAAACATGGCAAGCCTTGTACCATGTCCAAACTAGAAGACAGTTCAGGACAGGTAAGTGCAATGCTGGTATCTAGGAGATATATAAACAAAGAAACAAAGGCCAAAACAAAGAAACTGCCTATTATCCATTAAACACCTAACAAACTGCACCTAAGTTTTGTCCTTCTCATTATAAATGATGCTTCTTAAAAGGAGAGGCAAAAAAAAAAGGGGGGGGAAGAGGGGGAGGGGTAACATTCATTTCCATATTTTCAAGTTCTCTGGCTTTTGTTTTCTATTATCTTTTTTATTTGATGACAATTAGAGAAAGCATCTTTAAATTATTTTTAATTTTCTGCTATTTTGAAGGTGTGTTTTTTTAAAATTATTTTTATTTCACCAAATTCGTTTTTGTAATAGTTTTCTATTTCCATAAAAATAAAAAACAGGACTGTTCTCAAAAATTAAATGCATCCTAAGTCCCTTCCTGGTCCTCCACCCTCACCCCTCACCCCCACCCAACAAAGAGAACATTTTGATGGAAAAGGAGGACCATACCAGGGGATTTGGAGGGCTTGTTACCCATTTTATTATGCCAGAAATGTAGTTTTAGGATTTAGGATGTTTGTGTACATATATGGAAGTTAAGCTACCTAGCGTTGAAGATTTGAGGAAGCCTTGATCTTATCAATGCAAAGTAATGACAAGCACTCTGAAAGAAAAAATAATTAGTAATAACTAAACAATATTGTTTATATGTTTTTTGTCAAACACACACACACACACACACACACACAAATAAACATGGATGCATACACACACATTCATACATACACACACATATATATGTGTATGTAGGAAGGAAGTCGCTAACATATATACATTAAATTGACAAGAAATGAATGATACCAATGAAGCCATGTTTTAGCATATATTCCTGTGTTCCAGATTCAGAGCAGCAAAGTAGGCTAATTTTTGTTTTTTGAATCTTGGCCATCCATGCCAACCCCATGTAGTTGGGAAAAGGCTTAGATGAGTTGAGTTGAGTTAAGTAGAATCTTGGCTATCCATCTTGAATGGATGGTTCAAATTCTTTAATTTTTTATTGTATGATAATGTGTAAGCTTATAAACATTTAAATTTTCAGCCAAAACTGATTGGGTTCAGACATGATCAGACTGAATCCAGTCCCCAATTTTGGGTTTTAGTCAGCTTGGAAGGTTTCGACCAGTATGGTTCAAACCTACTTGTTTCATGGGTTTTGACCAGTTTCAGCCAAGACTGATTGGCACTAGTGATTTTGAATATTATTGTGAGTTACAAGAGGAGAAAGATATGGCATTTGGCATATAACCATTGATAGGCTAAAGACTTCATAAAGAACCCTGTTATAATGTGTTATGAGAACTAACGCAAACAACTAGATACAAGATACTTCAAAGAAATAATATCATTTATTATATAAAACATGTATAACATCGTAAAACTACATGCATTTTATTTAATACCCATTTAACCTCGAAAGAATCAAATTTCAACATATTTGTCTGTTGTACTAGAAAGTGAAGAAGGATTGAATGTACATGCCACTAAAAGCTCCAAACTTGCAATATAATGGATTTTCAAACAAACTAAAGTTGAAGTAAACAATTCATATGTGTTCATAGCAAAAAATACTTATAATTTTCACTTACATTCAACACTAATTTCAGGTTAACATTGTTGGAACTGTATAGCAAAAGCCACTATATGACACCAAATATTCTTAAAGTTTAACCATCAACTCTTCTTAACTTCTTTGTTTTTCATTCTTTTTTGTTTCTGAATTTTTCTCAATTTGTTTGATCAAACTTTGAAACATGGACTGAAATTATTGGAATTGGTGAAACCAAAACTCCAAAGACCTGGCCAATACCATAGCCAAATCGAGTTTTCAAACCTTGATCTGAGGGAAAATAGGCCTCAAGTTTGGCTCAAGCTAGGCTTAAGCCCAGCTTGCGTTGGGTTTATGCTAGGTGAATTTAAGGCCCAGCCAGGGCCAGGAGCCTGCTTTCTTAGGAGAAGGCCTTGGCCCAAAGCAGATCTAGCCTGACCTAGTGGGTTATGAATTGGCCCTAGCCCATTTGTGGCCCTCCTTGTAGATCATGATGAATGGTGTGGATCATCCATTTGGATGTCCCATCATACATCTTGTTCCAAGTATCAGTATAGGATTATTGTGTTTTTCATTGCATGGTCTATCTGAACTCTTCACTGATATAGCTAGCAAACATTTTGAGTTCAATGCCTTCAAGAATATCCTATCTTGAATCCCTTCATTTCTTCAACTCAGAGAGAGAGAGAGAGAGAGAGAGAGAGAGCTGGTTAATATTTTGTAGTCGTAAAACAAACACAATGCTCAATAATAACTGAACCAATGAGGGGATGAATTGCAGAGCAAAGAATGCTAAGGCAAAAGAATTAGATGTCAAAGGGTTTGGCACATAATAGGTTTCTTTTCATCTGATAAGTAAGCCATCTTATTCTCTGTTAAAATATAAAACTATACCAGTAATATTTTCCCTTTCCACAAAGCCAAGGCCTTTCTTTTACCTTCTTGGTTTTAGCTTCCTTGCAGTGCCATTTTGCCATCACCAGGACATCATTCAGTAGTTTTGGTGGCGCAACCATTCATCATTCATGTCAGTTAGGGCCCATAAAATATTCATGCTTCTATTTATTTCAACAACTTTTTTGTCATCACTATTCATTCTGAATGGGATTGGAGGCAACGAAGATATACTTTTGAGCACTTATGGGATTTGTCATTCCAATAGTGACATCTCAAACTGGTTACCATGCACCCTGTATAGGAGCAAGTGGACTTTCAGATGGTTGTTGGTCAGACTATTTATCGAAATTAGGAATACTCATTTTTCAGTATGGCTTTTTTCTTAATTCCAACTATGTAGTATGTCTACCTGTGACAAGGACTCCTTATTCTAGAGTCATCACCTCTACGACCCTCATAGATAGTAATGATGGTTCAGTCAAGTACTTTGCAATCCTTTGTTCAGCATATTCATATCCGATGTTTCACAAGAATGGTGACAATCATTTTGCTTAAGTTCAATATCACTTCCACACGGTTCTCTGTAACTTTTTCCAACATAATTTGACAGCTATGCATTGCAAAATTGTATGGTCATGTTTCTCTGTTTGTCTTGCTCTTCTTAACCATGTAGTCTTTTGTTCTGCCATTTGCAGGCAAACAGTGGACCAAATACTAACGGCTCTCAGGTAGTTCTCCACTCTGAAACTTGTCCTGCTAAAGAATTTCATATAATCATCATATGATAACCTTAAATACATAGGATAGAAGGGGAAAAACGTAGATAATTACAACACCTGTCTTTGTACAGAAAGCAAGGTCTGTCTTGATGAAAACAGGTGGTTTATGCTCTTTTTCAAAAAATTTGGTTGAAAATGTATGGCCATGATTTGCAGTTTGAGCAAAGGACATTAATGGAATTTATGTCTACTCACTTTAGTCTTATCCCATTTCCTTTTGCCTGCAGTTCTTTATAACATGTGCAAAATGTGACTGGCTAGACAACAAACATGTGGTTTTCGGGGTAAGTTCTTCTAGTCGCGTCGGTTTCATGAAGTAGCATATTGTGATTCAACAGTGGGCCATTGATATACTATGATATATATCCACTATGAGGACATGGCCTTGTATGGCAGCCATGGTGATGGAAGAACCATAAGCTCAGTCAAATGTAAGGGGACAGAACTTGTTGGTATCCATGGTTCACTTGCTATAGTCCCTATAAAAAAATTTGGATTTTGGAAGATGGCTCTCCTATGGGAAGCTTCGTGTTGGTGTCTTTACTGTAAAATTTCAATTATTCATTCTTATATTTCCCGTGCATATAAATTATTTTTCTGCCTCTGTTATTTTGCCCTTCTGTCTTTACTGCAGAGGGTGCTGGGAGAAGGCCTCCTGGTTGTCAGGAAGATTGAAAATGTTGCTACTGGCCCAAACAATCGGCCGAAGCTTGCATGTGTCATAGCTGAATGTGGTGAGATGTAGATGGCGCAATGAGCATATAGCTTCCATTTGTCTGGATCTTCTAAGAGGGTTTCTGTGGGCTTATTGATATGAAGAGTTAGTCAAGAAGGGGTAGCAGGTTTTTTCCCATCTGAAATTAGCAAAATTTCACTGTTTGCAAAGCCACTGAGCTGTGAATCAACAGAATGCAAGACTCTATTTTTCTAAGCACATGCCAATGTGGATTTGCTACAGCAGTACGAACTTTATAATTGGAAATGTAAACAGATCCTTTGATTTAATGGAGTGCTCAAATACTAGCAATATTTTCTTTTCTTTTTTTAAGTTTTGCTTTTTTTCTCAATTGCCCAAATGTTAACAGCAGGGTGATGCATACTGCAGTAGACGACAATTTAACATTAACCTTGCCTCGTCTACTTATTTCTAGTGCAATGAAACAGAACATCCATGTCCTGACTGGCCGCGTGCACCTTCTATTTATTTAGATAAGGATGAAATCTCCCTGGATGTTTTTTTCTATAATCTCATAGCATTATAACGTGAAAGATTTTGTTGTTCACGTTCGGTGCCATTATTAGCTGGGGGTTGCTTATAGTTATATAGCCGTCTTTCCATTGACCGAGAAAATCTTTATGTACTCTATAACCTACAAAAGGTGCTGACTTCACATCCAATGCCGCTAAATTATAACATTCAGATTGATAGTTGTGTAACAGAGAGGCAAAGTTTCCTCCTCCCAAAAATTAATAAATATATATATAAAAGGATTAAGATGGTTACAGGTCAAACATTGCCATTTGGTAGACAAGATCTTGTTGTACTAAAATATAAAGTAATTTGCACAGGCGTTTAAATAGGTTGATTTGGGTAAATATCTGGCCCCCGAGATTGTTTTGTCGTTCCAACTAATCTTTTGTCTACCAAGGTTAGTGGTGTTCCCCGCTATAAATTACATATGAAACAAAGATGAAGCTCGCTGTAAAGCTACGAGAAGATCCTGATCAGGACATTCAGTATGCTGGAAGATGAGTCAGGATGGTTTTCAGAAAATTTTATTTGCTCATGACCCCCCCCCCCCCCCCCCCCTTTTAGCAGGCCAGCGTTCAGCTGAACCCAAATGCTTGAGTCCTTTTTGAAACCTGTGTCGCAAAAATCAGTATCAAACAACACCGGTTTTACGTGATTGGTGCGGAAGATAAAATTTTTGCAAAACTGGTATTAAACTGAAAAACACCACTTGAAGTGTGCTTTTTACATCCATCGTGGCAACAAAAAAATGCCATTTAAAATGACACTTTTAAGAAATGCCACTTCAAATGGCGCTTCAAGCGGTGCTTTTAAGAAGCCCTTTTCATTTTTCACTTTCACATAAAGTTTCATTCTCCGCTAAGAAATAGTGCTTTTTAAAAGCACCACTTCAAGTGGTGTTACTTGAAATGGAGCTTTTAAAAGTGGCATTTCAAGTGGTGCTTTTTTGCTACCATTGTGAACGTGAGAAGCGTCACTTAAAGTGGCGCTTTTTTACTTTAACATCATTTTTATAAAAATTTTATCTTCTGCACCAATTACGTAAAACCGGTGTCAAACGACACCGGTTTGAAAAAGGGCTCCATATGCTCCATTGCCGTTGCTCCTAGTACATGTGGCGGTACAGGAGCCTTTTTAAAGGATCATCCCCTCTCAACCTCCAATAACAAAGGATCATTGCATAAGTGAATGTTATTCTAAATGAAACAAGGGATGGAAGATTGAAGACCAGCCACGGACAAGTATTAAAAAAGAACAATGTATTAGGATTAGTAGTTAATATTTCCGATATAATACTATATGGAAACTGAAAATTGCTACTAGCAACAAACTATTGAGGGCCTGGTGATCAAATTCCGTGACTAATTCATAATATAGTGAACCCAAAATGGTTCAAGATAACAATATGAAAACATGGAATTCGGCCCTTGCAATAATTATTTTCTATACAGTGACCATTGTCACTCTGTAAAAAATGAAAATTGTAGCTGAAAAGCCAGAGGATTTGTATTTCTTGCTTAATGTATTGATCCTAGGGTCGTTCTAACAATATGCAGACACTGAATTAGGGTTGTATCAAAATTTTTTTCCATTTCCATATAGTGAACCCCGAATGATTCCATGCTCACTATATAGAAACTGAAAATTTTAGAAACAAACTATGCGGGATCCAGAGATGAAATTCATAAGCCATACAAACAAGGAATCTGAACCTTGGTGTATCTTTTCTCTTCCAGTTCCTAATGTTCTTCACTAAATCATTTTGCGGTCACTATATATAAACTAATAGGTTTGCATGCACAAAAAAAAAAGAAATGTAGTGAAACCAAGCACCTTATAAACTGATTCATCCATCTTATGGCTGGTGTAATGATCAAATGGCTGAATTTACTTAACATCAAGATAATTTGTTAATGCATAGATAAAAACATTATTAAATATTCTTTGACCTTGCCATCTAATTGCATGCATGATGACATGTTTCATGCAACCATAATCCTATAACACTTGCTACGATGACCTGTACATCATTTGATCAGTGTAAAAGAACACGTCCAGCAGGTAGTAAACAAGCACATTCAAAGCCATCAGCAGTCAAAGACAGAAAGATAGCATTGCCTAATGGAACAACCAGTTCATGGCTCAAAAAAATCACCGGTGAATCAATTGCTGCTTATTCACAAAAGTCTTTTTGATAATGTTCAATGTGAAACAATATAAAAATACTAATTCCTTTTTACTTTGCATAGTCACAATACTTTCTAGAATTGTCTAGAGCAAGCATTTATCCATTATATGAACACAACCATCAATTTACTTAATGAAGAAAATGAAACAACATGTTTCTATTCTCAGCAACTTCATCAGTATGAAATGAACAAATTCAACTCCTCTCTTGATCCCCCAATATCATGTTGTATTCACAACATCAAACAAATTCCAACTCTCTCTCTCTCTCTCTCCCTCCTCCCCTCGACTCTTTGAAGTTATGCAATGGTTGGAAGGAATTAAAAGAGATTTTAGAATGCTCTTTCTACAAACTTCAAATTCATGTGATGTTTAAATTGAATTAAATAAGGATTAGACTTGTCTTGGGCTTCCAAATTTCATGCAATGTCTATACAAAGTCAAAGGAGATATTTTCGAACCTTCAAATTTTATGCAATGGTTAAATAGAATTAAATAAGATAATAGATTCACACTCTTTCTTCAACCTTCAAATTCACAAAATAATAGTTACAAGGAATTAAATGACACTTCATAGTCATGCCCTCTCCCGAACCTTCGAATTTCATACAATAGTTGTGTGGCATTAAATGAAACAATAGACTCGCATTATTTCACAAACATTTAGATTCATGCAATGAATCTAAGGAATTAAATGAGATATTTGACTTAGTTCTTTCTCGAACCTTCAAATTCATATAATGTTTAAATGGAACCAAATGAGATCGTATGCGCATACTCTTTCTCAAAACTTTGACAAAATGCAATAGTTAAATGAGACACTAGGCTCTTCTCGAACCTTCAAATTCATAAGATGTTTGAATGGAATTAAATGAGACAACAAACCATGCCCTTTCTCAAACCCTCGAATCCATGCAATGACCGTATATAACTAAATGAGGAATTAAGCCCATGCTCTTTCTCGAATCTTTAAATTCATGCATGATTTATGAGACATGATCCCCCCCACCCCATCCCTTGAATCTTCAAACTTAAGCAACAGTTATATTAAATTAAATTGAATATTAAATTATTATTTTTCTTGAACCTTCCATTTTATGCTTATTAAATGGGAACTCCCTTTAACCAAGCCATCAAACACTCAATAAGCCCAATGATTCCAAAAGGACTAAAACAGCCAAGCATCTCCACCAATGCACTCGACCATCATCCCATATCACCCATACCTAAGATCTGCCAAGCGGCAAAACTGCCTGGATACCTGTCTCTTGTTAAGAGGGCTCACAAGGCCACCCATCCATACTTCGAAGCCATGAAACCCTTGTCTAAAGATTTAGGGGCTTGGTTTGGCAACTTTTGTAGTGTTAGGTGGAGGGGAGCTTGAAAAAGGCAGCGGACATGAGGAGGAGACTTGCGGAGGTTCATTGACTGTAGATGGACGTAATAAAATAATAAAATGGTATAATAATGTAGTGGTTATAATCCTTTTCTTCAGATACAAATTTACCATTGGATGAATATAATAACATAGTAACTGATGATGTTTGGGCAGGATCCTCTTCGGCTAGCTATGATGATCATTTTCATATCAAACAAGCTTAAGACAATGAGGCAATGCATGACAATCTATGGATATTACAAGTGCAAAGAGGCCAGTTGGAATCCTTATCAGTGAGACAAGATGAGACACAATGGCCTGGCTGGAAGTTTTGGTGCCACTAGAGGCAGGCCAAGGTAAACTTCCACTCCCCTCAAATAGGCATGCATGAAAGGGGCCAGTTACAACTAGACACAAGAAGCTATCCATCAAGATGATGCTGATCTCAAGACAAAATTGGTGTATGAATGATCTACAATAATGTGGAATGGAATAAACATGGACAACAAGAAGAAGAATTGTAAGCATTCGGTCCTGGGATTCAAAGTGACCTGCTGCTAAAAGAAGTGCAAAAGTTGATCAAGGGGGCTGTAGGAAGAAGGCTAGAAAAGATTCTATGCAATAATGTGGTGAGTGAAATTGTAAGCTATGAGGCTTTTTTGTTGTTGACTGAATTTCTGTACTTAATTGACTGCATTCTTGTATTAAGGCTGGAGTTAATTGTAAGCTAGACATATAGCGAAATGCATTAGAATCTAAAGGTTTTAGGTTAAGTAGGAAAACACAATACATAGAGTGCAATTTTAATACAATTAGAAATAGCAATAAATGTAGAGTACAAATTGAAGACCATGAAGTTACTAAAATGATTTCATTATTTAAGATCGATTATTCATAAGGAGAGATTGAGGATGATATTATTTATAGGATTAAAGTAGATTGGATAAGATAGAGAAATGCAAATAGAATATTATGTGATTGTAAAGTACTTGCCAAATTGAAGAAAATAATTATGAAATAGGCATAGGACTGGCTATGCTTTATAGTATGAAATATTGGGCTATTAAAAACATACACATACATAAGATGAATGTTATGAAAATAAAAATATTAAAATGAATGTATGGTAATATAAGAAATAAAAATAAAAAATAAAATTATTTATAAAAAGATAGAGATAGCTCCAATCAAAGATAAATTAAACGAAGTACGACTTAAATAGTTTGGATATGTGCAACGTAAACCTAGAGATGCATCTATATGAAGAAGTGACTTGATACATATAGAAGAAAAAAAAGATAGAGATAGATCGAAAATCACATGTGAGGAAATGATAATGAAAGAATTGAAATTTTTGTATTTTATAAAAAAAGACTCAAAATAAAGCTGAATGAAGAAAAAGGATTTATGTAGCCCACCCCAACTAGTTTGGGATTAAGGCTTTATTGTTGTTGTTATGAGTTATGATGGCTATATATTGTGGCAAGAATCCATGAGTTATCTTGCCTCCAGTATGGTCTCATTGAGCCTATTCTTATCTCTCCCATATCAATTGTTTGGTACTTGTTCCTGAGTGCTATCTATCTATTTATCTATTATTTTATTCATTTATTTTACTCATTCTTGAGCAAAGAGGATAAGAGTTGGTACAAGATACGAGGGCAACAAGCTTGGCACAAAACACAAGCGTGATCTCATAGGTTCATGATCTCTTATAAGTGCCAATATTGTTCCTATTACTAATCAACGGCTCAACAACTGTAGGAGAAAAATATTATCAAAAAAGTGAAAATGATTATGCAAGTAAAAAACAAAAAACATATTTGAAATGTAAAAAGGAAATTAAAATGACAGAATAAATTGAAAAAAATAAAAAATACTAAAATCATGAGAATTGGAATAGAAAATCTCTCTTCCATTTATGCCGAGAAGAAAGAAGGAAGGCTTTAGGAGCACCAGGACAAAATTAGTTCAAAAAATTTGAATCTATGATTTTTAAAAAACAATGCCAGATCCAATAAAAAAATCATAGATTTTGGTAAAAAAATCAATTAAGAATCGAGCTTTTTTTTTTTCTTCTCAAGTCTAGCTTTAAACGAACTTTTTTTTTTTCTAGCTGAGCTTGAAATAAGCTTAATTCGAGAGTTTGAAACAAGCTCAATTCAAGCTCGAGCTTGAAATGAGCTTTTTCTGAGTAAGGTTTGTCGAGCTTTCTAATTATATCAAACGAGCAAGCTTGAGCCAAGCTCAAGCTTTTTGTAATCGAGCTCAAGCCAAGTTCGAACAGGGTTTTTCAAATTTAAACGAGCTCAAGCTCGAGCTTGAGCTCGAGTATTTCTTAATGAATTGAGCTTGAGCACTAAAAAGCTTGGCTCAGCTCGGCTTGATTACAACCCTAATCATAACTACTTGAGTCTCCCCCTCTATTGCCATGTCTATATGGTTGTCTTCTAGATTTAGAAGTGCGGCTGACAAGAATATTATTAGGCTAAGCAGGAGTTGAATTTTTTGTACCGAGTATCCTACTAAAAGCTTCTTCCAAAGAGGATATCTCAGGGCTAGAAAGAAATTGAGATTTAGCAGCCTCAAACTCAAAAGAAAAACCAACCAAGAAACTCATAACCACCATCTTTTCTCTTTGAGCTTGCTGAACTTTCACATCAGTACTAAATGGAAGTAGTATATTAAGTTCCTAATGAGTCTTCTTAAAATCCATAAAGTAGTCAGTGAGAGATCATCTTTTTCTGCACGATAAAAGGCATGGCATACCTCATAAGTGCGTTTGATATTTTTCTTGCCAGTGTACACAAACTCCAAATAATTCATCAATTCTTTTACAAATTCATAATGATTTATCAAACCAACCATCTTACCATCAATAGAATTATGTTTTTGCAAAAATAAATGGGCATCCTCTCTTAGCCATGAGATTTTTGAGTCATCGCTAGGTGGATCATCAGTTAAATGATTATCCATAGCAATACTCTGCAAATAAAGTCTAACAATTTTACTCTAATCTAAATAATTAGATCTATTAAGTTTGTGTTCTGTGATTTTTAACATCACAGGAATTACATCAGACATAATAACAGGCTTCTTTTCCTCCATATTATCAAATATCAGCCAAATAACAAAGCCAAAACCATACAAAGTTAAAAATACCTAAAAAATTTGAATCTATCCCAAAATAGATCCCACACCGAATAGATGCTGACCCAAATAGGTAGTAAACTTGTTGTTAATGTTGAGGCAAGCAAAACGAACGAAAAAGGATCAGATTCTGGCAAAAACTTCGGACAAAGGCTGATCGGTGAGTGGCACTTTCTCAGGTGTAGACGGTGAGAACAAAAAAATTTACCAAAAATAGAAACTTAAAAAAACCTAAAACCTCATTGTTTATATATTTCAGAGTTATAAGCCCGAAAGCTCTGATACCATGAAATACAACTAGAACTCTAAAAAAGAGGAAAAGAAAGTAATTTCTGTATTTTTATTCATCAATCTCTTAGGTATATATACAAGCTACAAAACCTATGTTAGGAAGGAAAACTAATTACATCAAATCCCTATAAATCAGAATCAAATATATTTACTTTCTATTTTACAAATGCAATCTACTTCCTATTTTAGAAATGCAATATGTAATAATCCTTATGAATCAGAATCAAAGATATTTACTTTCTATTCTAAAAATAAAATCTGTAACATTTGGCATAGCTCTTTATTGTTTGCCATTTTCTATTAATCATCGCTCAATCCGGTGGAGTAACCATCTCTTGTTTTCTCAAAAAACAAAGGTCCTCTCTCAAACATGGGTAATTGCACCCACAATATTAATGCAAAACCAAATGCTAGCTCTCTCGAACCTTCAGGTTCATTCACCAAAATTAAATGACAAATAAATGCTGAGATATATATAGGCCACAAGAGAACTCAAAAACTCACCCAACCACCATGATAAACATCTCATGAAACCAAAAAAAGCCCCCACCATGCTTCCTCCAAGCATTGTTGAACCTAAAGCCATAAGAGAGGATAGTATCAATGCCATCCCTCGGCACCCGTCCCATACCATCCATACCTAAGAAATAGCTAGCTTGAACTCACCATGGTTTTGCTTTCTCCCACAGCTTGCTCCCAAGGGTCCAATTTGCTCCTAAACATAGGGAACCAATGGCCCTTCAGGGGCTTGAAACCTTTGATTATCTCAGCATGGAGCTTTACTAGCGACAACCGTTGGCTTGACCCTTCACCAAAGGTGATCCCAACAAGGAACATAATGGAGGAAGGTAGGGACTCCATACTAGAGCGATGAGCTGACTTGGAGGAGGATTTCCTGGTGGAAGAGTGGATGGCTGCGGCGAAACTAGGGAAGCCTAGCACATCTATGTGGGGATGCAAAAGGTTTGTTTTATTAGATTTATAGATTTTTTTAATTATTTTTAGATGCATATTTATTTTATTTTTCAAATATTTTTCAAGTTCATTGGAAGTTGTTGATGAATAAAACCTAGCTAGGCCTTTCTTAGAGTTAGACATAATATAATCAAGATCAGTGATCCAATCTTAACGAGACAAGAGCCATCTCAGTCATTCCATACTATCCCAAAGAGATTCCTAGACTTATCTCAATCATCCCATCCCATCCTATCTCGACTATAAGAAATTAATACTCTAATTTTAAATAGATCTAACGTTTGAAGTTCAAATATATTTAAAATCAAATGAAGCACTAAAGCTTTATAAAAAATAGAAAAAAGCATCAAAAGCAAGTACTCGGATGTCTAATTAGGAATAGAATCGGGATAGGACTTAGGGCATATTATTCCCTCTAAAAACCGAGATATGTCTATCCGTCAAGATTTAAAACCATGGTCTAAATCATCTATAGTTTTAGAAATATGAGTCATCATAATCAAGCATTAAAGCGATGTAAATAGGGACAAATAAATGGAATTAATGGTTCGCATAAAGTCTCTAAGTATGAATTGCTCAAGGAAAAATCAGACTTAAATGCAATAGAAACCTTATGATGATAGTGATGGAAAGTACTCATAAGAAGAGTTTACAAATATTGGTTTCAATTTCTATCATCACAAATCCAAATTCTTTTGGTGCTCTTAATCAAGTTTGATGTTGGATATAAGATGGGTCCTGTTGTTGTTCGTGGTAGGCTTCAACATTGCCAATATTAATTGCATGGCTAATTTAGTTGATAGCATGTGAATGGATTAAGCTTGAATAATGAAGAAGTACATTATACATAATTAGGAAGTTATACAAGGTTAGAGAATATATAGATAAATATAAATACTGCATAAAAAATGAGATGATATGGTTTATATAAAAATTTTTGCAAGCAATTGTGGGCAACATTGATGTAGAAGTAAAGTTATATATATTTATGTGATTATTGCTCTCATTGTACCACATCTATTACACATGATATTTTGATAAAGATTTAAAGAAAAAAAGAATTAATCAAACTTGTTGTGATATGATACAGTTTTGACTTCTATAATTATCAATGCTCATCCCCTTTTTTGCTTTTTAGCAGAGGCAGAATAAGGGTGCAGGAAAGATGCAAGATCTAAAATGGTGATATCATACATATATTGCTCAAAAGAGCACATTATCAAGAAGCGCAAAGATAAAATGGAAAGGAATAGCGCATGTAAGATATGACTGGGAAGAGGATGTGATAAAGCCAAAAATTCAAGCATGACAAGGACATGATCAAGGCCAAGTATTCAAGCATTGCTGCGGCCAATAATAGAGCCATGACCGATTTTGTTTACATAAACATGACAATGTCTCCAAAAAAATAAATAAATAAAAACATAAAAGAGAAAAATTAAGAATGACTGGCCATCTTTTGTATGTAATTATTGCAAACAACTTCAGCAAAATGAGCCTATGAATTCCTAGAAAGAGTAATGCAAGAATTTTCACCACTTCTTTGTAACCCATTAAAAACTTGTTGCAGCAACCCTTCCATTGATAATTATGTAAATAAAAAAGCACAAAGTATAAAATGTCTAATGACTTAAAATATTAAGTCATACGTGTCTACAAACTATAAAAGATGCACTATGCATGTACCTCTTCCAAAGAGGGTCAAGCATGTAGAGTAGAATCCTTGGTGAGATATTTACTTTGGAATTAGTCCATTGCCTTGCATTTGTTCATGTAATTCCAACCTTTTTTTGGCTACATTGGGAGAACATTAGGGCTACAAACGAGTTGGGTTGACCCATGACCCAACCTATTCCGATCCAATTAGATCGATGTGATTTATATTTGAAGACCTATCAATTGCATTGGATTTAAAAAAATTGAACGCGATCTAAATTTTAGGTTAGGTCTACCTCTTATATTTTTCAACCCGACTAAATGTATATCATCCAGATCTAATTGAAATCAAGAAAAAATGAGCCTAACCTGATCTAAACCCAATCAACCCTAACCCAAAAACGTTGATCATATAAATTTCCTTCCCTTTCACTCTCAATAATTTTCCTAATTCATTGAAGAAACTCTTATTTAAACTAATTCCACTTTTTCATCTCAACAACTAAGTTTTTTTAATCTATTTTTACTTAGTTATATTCAATTATTCAAATTTTATTATTTATTTTGATGAATTATTACTTATAATGTCCTTACACATATAGATACACATACATATATACATATATATAGAGATAGACTTCGTTATATTCAAATATAGTAAAGTCTAAATCTAATTACCTTCCTCACCCTTGGATCCACACAATTCACGAATCACAAAAATAAAACAAGATGAAAAAAGGTGAGGTGGGTCCGGAATTCATGTGAACCCAAAGGTGAGGGACATGCATGACTAGATCCTAGACTTGGCTATATTCAAATGTAGCCAAGTCTACCTCATATATATGTTGCTAATTATTATATTTTAGCTAAAAAAATAACTAGATGCATAACTCAAACTGCAAACTCAACCTAAGTTATATCCGAATTCAAATGTTTTGGGTTAGGTTCTCCTGACACAATCCAAATTATCCGCTAGATCTAAAATCTTTTTTATACACCTGTCTTAACCCAACCCAATCAGCTAATGGGTGAGATTTAGGCCCAAAATCATGATCCAAATATGAAACCATGTTAGGTTGAGATCAAGCATGGCCCATTTTAACTCAACCCACTTGCAACCCTAGAGGTCATAGGCCTCAACAATAATAAAACAAATGCCTTCAGCATTAACAAGGACATTTAGTCCTGCTATCAATGTAGAAGAAATGGAGTACTACTAATAGCATGATGGTGTTTTGAGACTCCATATCAGCATTAAAAAACACATCACAGTCTCGTATATTTTGACATCCTATTTTAGGTTTTGACTTCTAAATACAAATTATTGAATGATGTGTAATGAGTACCTAAATCCAACATAATAATAAAAGCTATTCAATGGCCATGAAAAAAAATAGCCATTTAAAGAAGTCAATATATTACTTACTATTCAGGTATATTCCAATAGAAACAAAATAAAAAAACAATAGATGTAGAGGAAACCATAATTTAGCTTAGATGAACAAAGTTCATAAAAAAATAGCAAAAATAGAATTGAACTTGTTTTGATGAAGAACTTAACAAAATATAGAACATTAAAAAGCTATTATCAAAATTATTTCACCTCCTCAAAAGGGGTAGCATGAATTATTTGTTTTCTATTTCTATCCTCCAATCCAAGTCTTTTTCATTTTTATCCACAACCATTAACATAATTATTTAGCTTTTTCTCAACAACTTGATGTTAGAGTTATAGATCCATATTCATTAAGTATTCCTAGGATAACATATATCCAATATTATTTCAGGTTTCTCCTTCCTTACAGCCTCCATCCATATTAATTCCCTCCATAAATCTAAGATAATAAATAAAATTAGAATTAACACATTACCACAACCGTATATCAAGTGGGAAACGTTGAGGACTATTTTGTAGATTAAGTTTAGTAAAATTGGTACATAAAAAACTCAAGATAAATGAGTCTTGCCACAATATTTTTTTGGCTGCTTTTAATGGAACATATTTTGCTAATTAACAAGTCAACAAACTTGAAAATGTGAGTTTTGTTATATAAAAAAAAAGGTTTTACCTATTTTTCATGAAACATATTTGATACTACAAATTCATGTTTATAATGATCTATTTTAAGAAAATTTAGAAGCATTAGGTATTTCTAAATTTGTCGGTCTGGAACATCAATATGTTGCATGAACATCAATATGATATTACCTAACTTTCTAAATTAAGGGAATAAAAAAAAAGTTATGGTAAAAGAAACTACATAGAAAATGTGTCACGCATCAAATCCATCACCCCAGGCTAGACACGTGACATGGTTGCATAATCCCTAAGGCATAACTCTAGGAATTATGTAAGACCTTTCAATAATAAAACATCTCATTATTGTTTTTTTTTCCCCTCCAAATACATGGTTAAGACACATTTGGTAGCAGACACAAAATTAACTACCACTCTCGTCAGAAGTCCCAAATTGAACCCGGAAGCTAAGTGTCCTGTAGCTCTAAAAAGAAATACAATAGTAATGATATAAGCTGATAACTTAGTAAGAAATCTCCTTCTACACACTAACATGAAGAATGATACACTAGTAATCATCAAAAAAGTAAACCCAATAAGGTAGCTTCAATAGCCATAATTGCAACACTAGCATATGATATTTAAAAGAGATCTAGTACAGAGAGTTGGTCAATGTAGCATGATGATAACAATAGTAACGATGACAACATAAGTAAGATAATCACATAATCAAGATAACAAGATCATATATGCAAACTTCATAGCTCATATCAGTAATGCCACATATGCTATATTTCATAATTTAAATAGTAACATTAATCTATAATAATGTCAGATTTATGTGATTGAGAACTGATGTAAAACTAATAGAGAAGGAAAGTAGTCAGAAAGAGAAAGAAGAATTCAAGATGGAGAGGAGGAAAGATAAAGAAGAGAGGAAGTGAAGAAGAGAGAGAAAGAAGCTTTTAAAGGCAGGATGCCAAGAAATAAGTCCGTAGGATAAAGCTAACTTAAATGTAAAACAAGTCCTAAACATATAAAGTCAAAAGAGATATTCCTAGGAAAAAAACTATCTTAAATGAAAATCAAGTTTCATGTTTTGAAAAAAAATACATATATAAATGCTAATACATAGTTCCTAGTTTTTGAAATTTGTGTCTAAAATAAGAGCTCTTAAATGCTTTGGCAGGACCTCCATCATTATGATACACACACACACACACACACACACACACACACACACACACACATATATATATATATGCCAAATTCCATAGCCTTAATCCACCATAATTTCAAGCTTTTTATTTATCATTACTTGTTGCATACATTGGTTTGGCATATGGACTGGTCACGGCCACACTCCCATCGGTAGCCGACTATACAAGTGTTAGATATCATGGCACATAATACATCACTAGGCAATACGCTCACCATGGTACGCAAGACGTCACTAGACCACACTCTCACCATGGAATGCAAGGTGTTACTAGACCACACTCCCACCATGATACATAAGATGTCATTATGCCACACTCTCGCCATAGTACGCAAGGTGTCACTACCTCGCTAGACCATATGTTAGCCATAGTACACAAGTCATCATTGGACCATACGCTTACCATAGTACGCAATGCGTTACTAGGTAATATGCTCGCTAGATTATGCAGTGGATCATTATGTCATACAACATTAGGCTAATGTGACAAGTCCAGATACCCTCTTTTATCCCTTAGTATATTATATTTGTTAAGTTTACTTATCATGTTCAATAATAAGCTAGATACAATGCAATACTAAGCAATGCTACACTAGGCAATAATTCGACACAGCTAGACTAATTGCACCCACCCATTTTATATTTTCTTATAATTTTTAAGTAATGACATGTATAGTTCATATTTATCATCATCATCATTGCTTTCATGGGAATTCATACTTCATAATGATATTATAATAGCACCTCATGAGATATTTATAGTAATATACGCAATTATAGAGTAATATATGGCACAAAAATAAAATATTAAGAATCCATAAGAGAATTATGTTCAAAATTTTCTACCTTCATTGAAGCACAAAATCAAAAAAAGAATGCCAATCTAGTTGGAGGCCCAGCTAATGCTCCTGGCACCTACCATCAGGTGGCTAGGAGTGACCTCTCTAGGATTAGGCTATAGATCAAAACATGCTACTAGTAAAAATTAGGGGCTAGAGGAATGGTAAAGGGAGATAATCTTGGACAGAGAGAAAACTAGAGAGAGAAAGTGAGGCTAAAGAGGAAAAGAAGAGATAATAAATAGGTGTGGTGTGAAACAGGGGACCCGTTCCCCGTTTCGCTTGGTCCGCACCGATAGAGAGAAAGAGAGGAGGGGGAGAGGGCGAAGGAGAGGGAAAGAGGGGAAGGAAGGGAAAGAGGAAAGATCGGGGCCCGAGGGGGTCCTTTGTTCGGTCAAATAGGGCCGAATAGAGGGCCTCTGTTCAGTCTTGATAGACCGAACAGAGGGGGTGAGGGAAGGAGGGAGGGCCAGAGCCGGGAAGGAAAGTCGGTGCGGAGGGGGCCGAAGCGGTCGAAGCCGAAGAGGGGAGTCAGTGCGGGGAGAGGCCGGAGCGGCATGGGCTAGAGAGGAGAGCGGTCGGGTGGGGTGTGGAGAGAAAAAAATGGATGGAGGGAGGGATTTAAGGGTAGTTTAGGATTGTAAAAAAAATTATGGGGTGTGGAGAGTAATTTTTATGGTATAGATAGAAATTCCTTCTGATGTGGGGAGCTTCTATTTGCACTACCCAAATTACTCAGTACACTCCCTACTTAACAAAAAAATATATCAATTTTATCCCTAAAAAACTTTACCAAAATACCCCTAGATTACTCTCAGCACCCCCCTTGAACAAAACACCCCCCTCCCCCCTTCCACATGAAATTTTTTTTTCTTAATCCATTTTGACCCTTATTTGAAGAGATTTCAATCTTCAATTAAACAATGGACAAGCAACTAGTGATTTGGGAAGGTTCTACGGATGCAGAGGTTTGTTTTTTAACTTGTTTCAAAATTTTTTTTTTCATGGTTCATGTTTTGTTCGGCCACACAAGGCCGAACAAATCACATATGTTCGGCCACACAGGGCTGAACAAAAGGCCTCTGTTCGGCCCTGGTTGGTCGAACAGAGGCCCTCTATTCGGTCGTAATGGGCGAACAGGGGCCCTTTGTTCGGCCCATTATGACCGAATAGAGGGCCTCTGTTTGGCCAACCAGGGTCAAACAGAAGGCCTTTGTTCGGCCCTATGTGGCCGAACAGGAGCCCACAGGACAAACAGGAACCCTCTGTTCAGCCACATAGGGCCGAACAGGGGCATTGAGGCTTAGTGTTTAGGGTAATTTAGAGTTAGTGTTTAAAATGATTTTTTGACCGTGTAGGACGATGCTTCAACCGAATGCAGCATGATTGATTCCGAATGTGTGATGGATTACACAAATGAATTTACAACTTACAAGGTTTGATAATTTTGATTGTAATTGTTTTATTAGTTAACTGAGCAATATCTAAAATATTCTACTCACATTAAACTATTTATTATATAGATATTCAAGAGTAGAGAAAAAATGTGTAATTGGTGTCAGAAAGTTGGGAGGTGGAATGGATTTGTTGTTATTATTAAAACTTCTTATTCGGGAGGCAATGTTAAGAAACCAAGAACCGTATTTGCTTGCGAGAGGAGTGGTACATGCAGAAGTAAATGCATAAAGAAAAAGGGATTAAAGACCAGGGCTAGTGCAACTAAGAAGTGTGGATGCCATTTTGCCTTAAGAGAAAAGAAATTGGACACTGTAGATGAGTGGATGTTAATGGTCGTTTGTGGTGTGCACAATCATCCGGCTGCGAAGCATCTCGAGGGGCACTCATATGCTGGATGATTATTTAAGCAGAAGACTTCATTGTTAGTGGATATATCGAAGAGTTTGGTTCGGCCAAAGGACATACTGTTCATATTGAAGCAAAGGGATGCACTAAATGTTACGACAATGAAGACGATCTGCAATGCACGACAGAGGTGTAAGGCTATAGAGAAAGTTGAGAGATCTCAGATGCAATATCATCTGGTTAAATTATATGAAGTAAATACATTGAATAGCATAGGAATTGTATTAAGTCTGATGTTGTGCGTGACTTATTTTGGGCACACCCTAGCAGCATAGATTTGTTACATGCATTTTCTCATGTTTTGATAATAGATTGCATGTACAAGATGAATAGATATTGTCTTCCTCTCTTAGAGATTGTGGGGGTGACATCCACTGAACTCATATTTTCTATTGCTTTTTATACATGGACTCCGAGCGGAAAAATAACTATACATGGGGATTAGAGAGATTGCGCAGTGTCATGGATGCTAATGGTCTACCTGAGGTGATAGTCATAGATAGAGACTTGGCTCTATTGAATGAAATTCAAAGGGTATTTTCTACAGCAACACATTTGTTATGTAGATGGCATATTAGTAGGAATGTTTTGGCCCAGTGCAAAAGATTATTTAAAACGAAGGAGAAATGGAATAAGCTTATAATGAGTTGGAATATACTAGTGTTGTCCACCATAGAAGACAAGTATAACGATCACTGGAGTGCACTTTAGAGAGAGTTTAGTACCTATCAAGATGCTTTACAGTATGTGTTAGAAACTTGGTTGAGCAAATACAAGGAAAGATTTTTTGCAGAATGGATGGACGGATGTAGGCATTACGAAAATGTCACAACTAATAGGTATCACAAGAAATTGATTCAATTAAGAACTTTATAATTTAATTACATTTTTATTATCTAGCTTTTATTTAATTTTATTTACTTTACTAGGGTTGTAAGTGCACTTGCAAAGCTTAAAAGATAGCTTGGATCAAGCCAAGGGACTTTCGAGTCATCTTGGACAAAATATATAGTTTTATTGAGTTGCAGCATAGTGACATTAAAGCCTCATTTGAGAAGAGTTTGATAGTTGTGCAACACAACTTTAAGCCTACTGAATTCAAAGAACTATGAGGTTTCATATCTATAAATGCATTAAATCATATCCTCGCTCAAGCGAACCAAGCCAATTTAGTTGGGATTGATGAATCAGTTTGTGGGTGTGCTATTCGATGCACACATGGTTTACCATGTGCTCATGAGATTGTGCAGTACAGGATGGAAGGTCAGCCTATTCCCCTCAACTACATAGATCCTCATTGGAAAAAACTTGATATGGTGCCTGCTTCAAATGTGCAAAGTATGAAGCTGAGCTGTTAACCAGAGTTGGATATATTTGCTCAAAAATTCAAGTAGTTAGATAGGGCTTCTCAATTGCAGATGTTAAAGAAATTGAGAGAGATTGCAAGCCCAGATAGTACTTCTCTTGAAGAACCTGCAAAAAGGATGACCGATTCACGTGGTCACGCTTCATTGAAGGTTGATACGTCTACTTGCCGTGACCTTTCTGCCTTTGAGTTGGTTCTCTCTAGACAAGATAGTTATTCATCAGGTACAAGCACCCTAATGGCTCAAGTGCAAAAGAGGCAGTCGAGGAAGAAGGTAAGAAGCATTTCTTTCATTTTTAACATTGAGTACCAATGTGTACCGGGGCGTGCCGATGTGTGCCAGCCCGTGTCGGGGCATGCGGTTCAGCCCGTGCTGACCCATGCCGACCCGTGCCGTGTCCGTGCTGGAGCATACGGAGCGTGCCGATGTGCACCGGCCCATGTCGGGGCATGTGGTTCAGCCCATGCCGGAGCATGTCGTGCCCATGCCAAGGCATGCCGGAGCGTGCCGTGCCGGGGCATATAAGCCAACAATTTATATTGATCAAATTATTAGCATGCAATTGTTTGCAATATAATAAGAGTCATTCGATATGGTTTGCAGGTTTTTCATCCTCGAATCCGGTCATATAAGCCAACAATCTATATTGATCAAATTCCAGATGGGTTGAGGCCATTCATCCAGCATATCAAGGATGTAAAAGCTAATGGCAACTGTGGATTCAGGGCAATAGCTGACTTGCTGGGATTTGGAGAGAAGGATTGGCTTCGTGTTAGGAAGGATTTATTACATGAGTTGCAATGTCATTCAAAGCACTATCATGCATTATTTTCAATCGAATGGTGGTTGGATGAGATCGCTCATGCATTATCATATTTTTAGAATTGTCTATTATCTGACCAGTGGATGACTATGCCGGATATGGGGCACCTTATAGCATCCCGCTATAATGTTGTCCTATACTATCTCTCCTTGCAACAATGTCTTACATTTCTTCCTCTTAGATCGGTGCCTCTTCCTCCTCTATCCCGCAAAGATATTGCAGTGGCTTTCATAAATGGCAATCATTTTGTGGAGGTATAAATTAAACGTCTCTTACTTATCCTTAAATGACTCATAAATTAAATGGGTCATATTGTTTACTAATTTATATATTTTGTAGGTGTTTCTGTTGTTGAGTCATCCCGTTCCCCCAATAGCGACCAACTGGTGAAGATATCATTTACCATGTGCTTCCGAATGGGCAACTTTGTATGAATTTAGGATTCACTAGTTTAAATAAACTATCTTATCAGATGTTATTATTAGCGAGACTGTTGAGTTGTAGAGTGCATTTTTTATCAATCTTTAAATTTGTATAATGAAATTTCATTAAATTTCAATGTAAAGTGCATTAAATTTTGACTCTGGCTCAAAAAAAATTAATTTAAATGAACTTTCATTCAAATTTCAATGTATTTTACAAAAAGATGTGCTAAAAGCTATAAAATACATAAGATACACCATCAATCCCCATCTCATCGTCGTTGATGCCTATACTGCTATGGCGATAAATGACTAGGGCCAGGTACATTAGGCTCAACTATAGAGATATGCTGATCCTGCAATACCTGTGTCGTCTTCCCAATAACATGCTACAGGTAGGTCCCCTATGCTATGACGCAGCCTCCTCCCAATCCATACGAAGAATGCTGGTGCCAATGCTAATGGCATCTGCAATATGCATCCCTTGCATGTTAGCATCAACATCATCGGAATGTGATCCAGAATAGATACTGGATCGGCTCTCTGGAGGGTGAACAACCGGGTGCATGATACGAGAATACCAATCCATATATCCTACTACACAATCTGATGGTTGGGTCACCAGATGGCTCCTGCTCGCTCGACTCAGCAGGTGATTCTCGCACCTCTCCCACATCTGATCATAGAAGACATACTGAATGCGGTACGATGCTGCTATCAATCCTCTGCTGGCTTGCTCAGGGGCTAGTGATGCGCGGGGGATCGTCTGTATCATGTCGAACTATCGTAGAACCCTTTTAGGATGATAGGGTTCTATGGCATCTATGCACTTTAGGCATCCACTAAAGAATGCAATATCTTGGAATGGACGATCCTCCGAATATGACGATGGGGATCCCAAACTACCTGCAACAGATAAATCCTAATCAGTTTGATAATATATAGCAAATTATAGAAATATACAATTGTATGGTCTTATGGTACATACTTCATCAGCCCTCAAAACGTCCAATGACTCACGTACAATCACTAAATGGTCCATCGTGGTACGTGATGGACTGTCGGGAATCCATCGGTGCAAGCGGGGCCTGACATCAGTATAATCCAGGGATGGGTGAGGAGTGAGATATGAAAAATGCTCATAAATTCATGCATGGAGCAGTGTCATATATCCATTAATCTACCTAACGGATTCCCTAGATGCAATCCTCAACTGCCGATACAAATGAGCCAAGGCACCAGCACCCTGGCATATGTGCTCATCCTATCCAAATCCCGAAGTAGACAAAGATAAGCTATAAGCACCCTCATCCCGCTTTTATCAATAAAGAGTATGCACCCTAACAAAAATAGCAAATACCTTCGTGCTGCACACTCTATCCCTATGGTGGCTATCTCTATCAGATACAACATGAAAATAACTCTTCAGCCACTCTAACCTCATAGACTGATCGCAAACTGATAGCACCTTCTGACGCGCATCTACCTGTGATACACCTAACAACTCCACTAGTAGGTCCTCAGCATATCGATCACTCATCCTATCACATGATAGTGACACTGAGGCATCCATGACATTAATTCCGAATATGAGGGCAACATCATCCAACATGATTGTCTTCTCACCAAAGGGAAGATGGAAGGTGTTCGTCTCAGGCAGCCATCTCTCTATGAAGCCCAAGACAAGAATCTTATCGGCGAACCGATAAGAGCAGTGCACTAGTTTAACCAGGCCCAAGTGCTGAACTATTTCTCTGAACCTCCTATTTGATTCCGTGACTAATTCATAATATAGTGAACCAAGAATGGTTCAAGATAACAATATGAAAACATGGAATTCGGCCCTTGCAATAATTATTTTCTATACAGTGACCATTGTCACTGTGAAAACTGAAAATTGTAACTGAAAAGCTAGAGGTTTTGTATGTCTTACTTAATGTATTGATCCTAGGGTCGTTCTAACAATATGCAGACACTGAATTAGGGTTGTATCATAATTTTTTTTTCCATTTCCATATAGTGAACCCTGAATGATTCCATGCTCACTATATAGAAACTGAAAATTTTAGAAACAAACTATGTGGGATCCAGAGATGAAATTCATAAGCCATACAAACAAGGAATCTGAACCTTGGTGTATCTTTTCTCTTCCAGTTCCTAATGTTCTTCACTAAATTATTTCACGGTCACTAAATATAAACTAATAGGTTTGCATGCACAAAAAAGAAGAAGAAAGAAATGTAGTGAAACCAAGCACCTTATAAACTGATTCCTCCATCTTATGGCTGGTGTAATGATCAAATGGCTGAATTTACTTAACATCAAGATAATTTGTTAATGCATAGATGAAAACATTATTAAATATTCTTTGACCTTGCCATCTAATTGCATGCATGATGACATGTTTCATGCAACCATGATCCTATAACGCTTGCTACGATGACCTGTACATCATTTGCTCAGCGTAAAAGAACACGTCCAGCAGGTAGTAAACAAGCACATTCAAAGCCATCAGCAGTCAAAGACAGAAAGATAGCATTGCCTAATGGAACAACCAGTTCATGTCTCAAAAAAATCACCGGTGAATCAATTGCTGCTTATTCACAAAAGTCTTTTTGATAATGTTCAATGTGAAACAATATAAAAATACTAATTCATAGTCACAATACTTTCTAGAATTGTCTAGAGCAAGCATTTATCCATTATATGAACACAACAATCAATTTACTTGATGAAGAAAATGAATCTACATGTTTCTATTCTCAGCAACTTCATCAGTATGAACTGAACAAATTCAACTCCTCTCTTGATCCCCCAATATCATGTTGTATTCACAACATCAAACAAATTCCAACTCTCTCTCTCTCTCTCTCTCTCTCTCTCTCCCCTTCCTCGCCCTGACTCTTTGAAGTTATGCAATGGTCGGAAGGAATTAAATGAGATTTTAGAATGCTCTTTCTACAAACTTCAAATTCATGTGATGATTAAATTGAATTAAATAAGGATTAGACTTGTCTTGGACTTCCAAATTTCATGCAATGTCTATACAAAATCAAAGGAGATATTTTCGAACCATCAAATTTTATGCAATGGTTAAATCGAATTAAATAAGATAATAGATTCACACTCTTTCTTCAACCTTCAAATTCACAAAATAATAGTTACAAGGAATTAAATGACACTTCATAGCCATGCCCTCTCCCGAACCTTCGAATTTCATACAATAGTTATGGCATTAAATGAAACAATAGACTCGCATTATTTCATGAACATTCAGATTCATGCAAAGAATCTAAGGAATTAAATGAGATATTTGACTCAGTTCTTTCTCGAACCTTCAAATTCATATAATGTTTAAATGGAACCAAATGAGATCGTATGCGCATACTCTTTCACAAAACTTTGACAAAATGCAATAGTTAAATGAGACACTAGGCTCTTCTCGAACCTTCAAATTCATAAGATGTTTGAATGGAATTAAATGAGACAACAAACCATGCCCTTTCTCAAACCCTCGAATCCATGCAATGACCATATATAACTAAATGAGGAATTAAGCCCATGCTCTTTCTCGAATCTTTAAATTCATGCATGATTTATGAGACATGATCCCCACCCCATCCCTTGAATCTTCAAACTTAAGCAACAGTTATATTAAATTAAATTGAATATTAAATTCTTATTTTTTCTTGAACCTTCCATTTTATGCTTATTAAATGGGAACTCCCTTTAACCAAGCCATCAAATGCTCAATAAGCCCAATGTTTCCAAAAGGACTAAAACAGCCAAGCATCTCCACCAATGCTCTCGACCATCATCCCATATCACCGATACCTAAGATCTGCCAATTGTGGCAAAACTGCCTGGATACCTGACTCTTGTTAGGGGGCTCACAAGGCCACCCATCCATACTTCGAAGCCATGAAACCCTTGTCTAAAGATTTAGGGGCTTGGTTTGGCAACTTTTGTAGTGGTAGGTGGAGGGGAGCTCGACAAAGGCAGCGGACATGAGGAGACTTGCGGAGGTTCATTGACTGTAGATGGACTTAATAAAATAATAAAATGGTATAACAACGTAGTGATTATAATCCTTTTCTTCAGATACAAATTCACCATTGGATGAATATAATAACATAGCAACTGATGATGTTTGGGCAGGATCCTTTTCGACTAGCTATGATGATCATTTTCATATCAAACAAGCTTAAGACAATGAGGCAATGCATGACAATCTATGGATATTGCAAGTGCAAAGAGGCCAGTTGGAATCCTTATTAGTGAGACAAGATGAGACACAATGGCCTGGCTGGAAGTTTTGGTGCCACTGGAGGCAGGCCAAGGTAAACTTCCACTCCCCTCAAATAGGCTTGCATGAAACGGGCCAGTTACAACTAGACACGAGAAGCTATCCATCAAGATGATGCTGATCTCAAGGCAAAATTGGTGTATGGATGATCTACAATAATGTGGAATGGAATAAACATGGACAACAAGAAGAAGAATTGTAAGCATTCGGTCCTGGGATTCAAAGTGACCTGCTGCTAAAAGAAGTGCAAAAGTTGATCAAGGGGGCTGTAAGAAGAAGACTAGGAAAGATTCTATGCAATAATGTGGTGAGTGAAATTGTAAGCTATGAGGCTTTTGTGTTGTTGACTGAATTTCTATACTTAATTGACTGCATTCTTGTTCTAAGGCTAGAGTTAATTGTAAGCTAAACATATAGCGAAATGTATTAGAATCTAAAGGTTTTAGGTTAAGTAGGAAAAGACAATACATAGAGTATAATTTTAATACAATTAGAAATAGCAATAAATGTAGAGTACAAATTGGAGACCATGAAATTACTAAAAATTATTTTGTTATTTAGGATCGATTATTCATAAGGAGAGATTGAGGATGATGTTATTTATAGGATTAAAGTAGATTGGATAAGATGGAGAAATGCAAATAGAATATTACGTGATTATAAAGTACTTTCCAAATTGAAGGAAAAAATTTATGAAATAGGCATAAGACTGGCTATGCTTTATAGTATGAAATATTGGGCTATTAAAAAAATACACATACATAAGATGAATGTTATGAAAATAAAAATATTAAAACGAATGTATGGTAATATAAGAAATATAAAATAAAAAATAAAATCATTCGTAAAAAGGTAAAGATAACTCAATCAAAGATAAATTAAATGAAGTACGACTTAAATAGTTTGGATATGTGCAATGTAAACCTAGAGATGCATCTGTACGAAGAAGTGACTTGATACATATAGAAGAGAAAAAAAAGATAGTGATAGACCGAAAATTATATGTGAGGAAATGATAATGAAAGAATTGAAATTTTTGCATTTTACAAAAAATGACTCAAAATAAAGCTGAATAAAGAAAAATGATTTATGTAGCCCACCCCAACTAGTTTGGGATTAAGGCTTTATTATTGTTGCTATGAGTTATGATGGCCATATATCGTGGCAAGAATCCACGAGTCATCTTGCCTCCAATATGGTCTCATTGAGCCTATTCTTATCTCTCCCTTATCAATTGTTTGATACTTGTTCCTAAGTGTTATCTATCTATTTATCTATTATTTTATTCATTTATTTTACTCATTTTTGAGCAAAGAGGATAAGAGTCGGTACAAGATACGAGGGCAACAAGCTTGGCACAAAACACAAGCGTGATCTCATAGGTTCATGATCTCTTGCAAGTGCCAATATTGTTCCTATTACTAATCAACGGCTCAACAATTGTGGGAGAAAAATATTAGCAAAAAAGTGAAAATGAATATGCAAGTAAAAAATAGAAAACATATTTGAAATGTAAAAAGGAAATTAAAATGACAGAATAAATTGAAAAAATAATAAAATACTAAAATCATGAGAATTGGAATAGAAAATCTCTCTTCCATTTACTCCGAAAAGAAAGAAGGAAGGCTTTAGGAGCACCAGGATAAAATTAGTTCAAAAAATTTAAATCTATGATTTTTAAAAACAATGCCAGATCCAATAAAAAAAAATAAAATATATTATAAATTGACAATGGGCTATGTAGAGACAAAAACAGGCCACACATATTATCCAAAGCCACATTCAATATAAGTCCACCTCTTCTTTTAAACTTACAAATTACTTGACTGTTAATGTGAATCCAAATTCAATCTCTCTCTCCCTTTATGCTTCAAATTTATTTATAGAAAAGTAAATAACAAACCAAAAACAAGTTCAGCACGCAATAAAAGAAATCACACATTCCTATCATTAAGAGCTACACTTAGCATAAAGTTTATACCTTCCACATTAAGTCACTTTATCAAATCTATAAATGTGCCAAGGATGTTAATTTGAAACCAAATTTAAGCTCTCTCCCTCTCTCTCTCTCTTTCCAAATTTTGTTTATTTTACCAAAAAAGTAAACCACAGATCAACAACCTCAATAAGGCATAAAAGAATCACACATTTAAATGATCAGGAGTCATGCTCAGTATAGGCCTACCATATTTTATCTTTCTTTCAAACCTATAAGTTACACCCATAAAATTAACGTGAAACCAAATTCAATCCCTCTCTAAGATTCATATTTATTTAATCAAGTAAACTGATGATAAACTTGGTATAAAGCAATGTATGTATGTTACTAAGAGCTGCACTTAGTATGAATCTAGCTACACCATTAAATCTTTGAGTAAATCTTTGAGTATAGCCAAAATGTTAATGTAAAACCACATTCAAGCTCTTTCTTGGAGTTTCAAATTTATTCTCAAAAAGGAAACAATAAACAATAGTCAAAAAGTAAATGATAAACAAACAAGCTTGACAAGGAACAGAATAAACAAAAAATTTACATCGCCAGAAGCTGCCCGTAGGATGATCCTTGCTCTTTATTTCTTCTTCTAAACCTACAACTGGCACCTACAATATTTATGTGAAATCTCTCTCCTCTCAGCTTTAAACCTATTCATAAAAAGTGAACAATAAATCTATGATAATCATGTATGAAACAAAAGAAATTGCATATATTACCTAGAGTTGCACCCAATATGAACCTATGCATTAAGGGCATATTTGGAGTTACTTTTGCTTTTCAAAAAAGTCTTCTTATAAAAGAAATCAAAAGCTAAGTTCTCTAGTTTATCCTAAAACACTTAACTTTCCTTCTTTTACATGTGCCCCTCATATATATTACCCAATTTTTTTGGTTGAAAACACCTTTTTTTAGATGATAATTTTGCTTTAAAAGTTACAGAAAGTACTTCTTGGAGCAACACAAAATGCACCTTAAGTCTTTTCTCAAATCTACAAAATGAACCAATGATAATAATGCAAAACTAAATCATATCTCTTGAACATTCAGGTTCACTCTTGAGAAGTAAACGATAAACTGACAATGAGCTTGACAAGAAATAAAAGAAACTTGTCAACTGTGAAACTGAATTTAACATCTCTGTGTGTGTGTGTGTGTGTGTGGTGTGTGTGTTTCAGGTTCATTCATAAAAAGTAAACAATAAGAAAAGATTGGTATGAAATAAAAAATTGCTAATTTCCATACCAAGAGCTGCACTCAGTATAAGCTCATTGTATTAACTATTTTCTCAAATGCATAGAATATACCTATGATATCAATGTGAAACACAAACTCAAGATCTCTCGAAGGTTCATATTCATTTACAATAAGTGAATAACAAAGCAACAAGGTATGAAGCAGAAAAGCCTATACAATTATACTACTAGAAATGGTACTACCCATGACCTTAATGCGAAACCAAATTCAGGGTCTCTCTTGAATCTTTGGGTCAATTTAATAAAGTAATGACAAATTTACATAGCTTAATATGAAACAAAAGAATCTACATATTTCTATTACTGATAACAACATTGCCTATAATATAATGAAAAGTTGAATTCACTCACCTTCCTCTTTGTTTTGTGTTCGTCAATAGTAAGTCAATGAAAATTGAGAAAATATGCTAGAAATATTGAACGCAAAATTGATTACAAGCTCTTATGCATTCTATCTCGATCTCTCAAAGCTTCGCATTCATTTACCAAAACTAAACAACAAGTCAACAACAAGCTATATAAAGGCCAAAAAAGAATCTAGTATGGAAAAAATGGAAATCAGACTTTTCCATTACTGGCTGCAGAACTCAATGGGTCTAAGCCCTCACTCAAAGATGTAAAATCACACCCACAACATTAATACAAAACAGACAGCTAGCTCCCTTTCAGTCACAAAACCAGACAATAAACCACGGCATGCTAAATAAAGGCAATAAAGAATTTAGCATAAAAAAACCACACATTCCTATTACTGGAAGAGGAACTCGATTCAAGACTAGGTCCCCTCTCAAAATTATGAAATCGTGCCTACAGCATTAATGCAAAATTGAATGTAACCTCTCTCAAAGCTTTAGATTCCTTACCTAAACTGAATTGACAAACTAATGACAAGTTACAAAGAGACAGTAAAAAAATTAGTGCAAAAAAGAAAAAATGCACGCTTATTACCAATAGCAGTACTTGATATGAGATTAAACCCTCCCTTAAAATTATGACATTGCACCCACAACATTAATGCAAAACTAAATACAAGTCCTTCAAAACTTCAGGCTCATTGCAAATGCTAGACACAAAATAATAGCAAGTTATGTAAAGGTGACAAAGAACGTAGTAAGAAACAAAAGAAACCATGGATTCTTATTACCAATAGCGCCCTTTGTATGGAATTAAATGCTCTCAAATATGCGAAATTGCGCCCACAACATTGATACAAAATTGAATGAAAGCTCTCTCTCGAAGCTTCAAATTTATTACCAAAATCAAATGGCAAGTTAAAGGTTCACCTTACCGAAAACCAGTACTATTTTGATACGAGCCTAGCACGATTTGGTATGGGGCGTACCATACCAATGGCGTACCGATCACTCCAAACCGAACCAACGATGTACTAGTTATGTGAACCGAAAGGTTCCAACACATAAACCACCTCATACCGAGCCAAATTGGGCGGTTTCACATGGTAAGAGAGGTTCAACATGGTACAAAGTCAGTACAAGGTTGGTATGAAGTGGTTCAGGGATATATATAGGGCAGTTTAGGATAGTATTGATCTCGCACCATTTTGAAATAGTGAATCATATCGGTTTTGCACTAGTACGCTTCAATACACCCTGTATCAGATGGTTTGGTACACCCCATACTGGATGGTTTACTGGTTTAGTCCAGTTTGACATACCTTGGGCAAATTATATAAAGGCAACAAAGAATTCATTATGGAACAAAAGAAGTCATGGAATCCTCTTACTAACAGCAGCACTTGGTATAAGACTAAATCCTCTTTCAAATCTTTGAAATTGCATCCACAACATTAAAGCAAAACTAAATGCAACCTCTGTCAAAGTTTTGGGGTTCATTACCAAAACTAAGCAACAAATTAACAAGTTACATAAAGGCAATAAGGAATTTAGTATGAAACAAAAGAAATCATTCACTCCTATTACCAATAGTGGCACTAGTATGAGATTAATTCCTCAAAGCTATTAAATTGCACCGTATTATTAATGCAAAACTAAATGCGAGATCTCTCTCAATGATTTGGGTTAATTATCAAAGGCAAATGGTAAACAAATGGCAAATTATATAAAGGGAATAAAGAATTTAGTATGAAACAAAAGAAACCATATATTCGTATTGCCAATGGCTTCCTCTATCTGAAATTAACTCCTCTCTCAAACCTTCAAAATTGCACCCACAATATTGATGCAAGCTTGCATACGAGCTCTCTCTCAAAGTTTTCAATTTACTACAAAAACCAAATGACATAAAGGCAACAAAGAATTCATTATGAAACAAAAAAGACCATTCACTCCTATTACCCGTAGTAGCACTAAGTATGAGATTGAATTCCCTCTCAAATCTATTAATTCAACTTTGGAGTTTATTCATCAAGGCAAGAACTACATAAAGGTAATGAAGAATTCAGAAACTCCCCAACCCAAGCCACTATGACAGAAACCTTATGAAGCCAAGAGAGTATGCTTATGGCCCGTAGTAGCACTAAGTATGAGATTGAATTCCCTCTCAAATCTATTAATTCAACTTTGGAGTTTATTCATCAAGGCAAGACAACAAATCAACAACAAACTACATAAAGGTAATGAAGAATTCAGAAACTCCCCAACCCAAGCCACTATGACAGAAACCTTATGAAGCCAAGAGAGTCCCCACAATGCTCCCTCCATGGCAAATCAAAAATTAACAGAGAGGTTCTTATCGATGCCCTCCCTCCAACTTTGTCCCATACCACCCATACCTAAGAAGTGGGCTACCGGGCCTCGCCACTGCTCCCAGAGGTCCAAACTGCTCCTGAAGGCTGGGAGCTGATGGCTTTCTGAGTGCTGGAAACCACATCCATTGCGCCACACGAACATCATTTGGGCTTCAAACTCAGCAGAAGAAGCAGCCTGGACGCAAGATATCCATGCATTTGTGCTTTGGATGCCAAAGATCCAGCAGACTTGCATGAAGATTTGCCATCACCACTTTAGAATCAAATCAGAACAGACATGGCGATTCCAGTGCAACAGTGACTTGAATGATAGAAGATCGAAGCCGTCTTGGCTTTGGATCTGGCACTTCCAACATCTCCAGCAAAAGAGGCATCAACCTCAGAGACAATAAAGAGGGTGAAAGGGGTTCCCGATTTTTGGGCCAATGTGGGTGGCATTCATAGGCCTCCTTTTATTTGTTTTCTTCTGGCCTTAGTCCATGAGTTTGTTTTAATGTCCAGTTTGGTCCGGTTTTTGGGATCCTTCTTGATGCAGTGTGTTGTGTCCTAGTTCCAATTTGAATTAACCTTTTCTTAAAAAAAAAAAGAGAAAAAGAATCAATACATGTGCTTTCAGAATGATAAATCCAATCTAAGCCCTTGCTTTCCCTTAAAATCAGGTCAACTAAGAGCAGATGTTGGTGGGTTATATTGACTTGTCTTTTCCCTGTAGTACTTGCTCTATCTTATAAATTGAGCTCGGGTGTATGTTCTTTGGTTTTTATGTTTGCTTTTTAATAAGAACAAGAATCAATACAATAACTTTCAGAATGACACATCCAATGCTTAACCCTTGCTTGTCCCTTGCACTCAGATCAAGTGCGTGTAGACATTTTTGAGCTATGTCAATTCCCTTTTCCTTGTACTAGCTCCATTTTATAAGTTAAGGGTGTTCTTTGTTTTTCATCTGCAATCTTCTTCTACAGGAAAATCTAGTATCTAGAGTCAGTAGTATATATGTTGATTAAATGAAAACCAAAGACATTATAACGTACTAGAAAAATCTAATCTCTATTAGTGCCAGCATCATATCATATGGTACAGTACAAACCCTGGAATAAGTCCTCATCTCTCTCTCTCTCTCTAACACAAATAATATTTCGTACATTGAGAGATAATATATACGAGTCAAAACTTGCTGTTCTCCTTCTAATGTGCATTTATTCAGAAAATTTTCAGCTAAAATGTAAATATGGACAAAATCAATTGAATCCAGACCATAAAAATCTCCAAACCCTTTCGATCATATTGAAAAATTTCTAAATCTTTTTTAACCGTCTAATTCTTGATACCCAGAAATTATTAAAAGATTTGAACTTTGAGAAGCATATGACAATTAAGTCCTAAACATAATATTCAATGTGTCATGTAAACAATTAATTGAAGGATGTCTATGGGCACATAACAATTCCCCATACTTTCATAAACTCCAAATGAATGTGTAAAGAAAAATGAAAGATTATGTATACCCTGATCCAATGGTCCAATCATCATGATCAAAACTAATGGTTCTGTAGTATAAAAGAAAAACCCACATGAAAATTATTAATCAGACATAAAATCTGAAGAGCTAGAGTACTTGGAGAAAGTTGTATTTATCTTCGAGTTCTAGATTAATCTCTCTTTCAAGGATGGCCAGAAATATAAATTCAAACTTACAAATTTCACCTATAATATTAATATGAAATCAAATTCAATCTTTCCTGAAGTTTAGGCTTATTCGCCAATGGTAAACAACAAACTAGCAATGAGCATAATATATATGAAACAAAATAAATTATGTAGTTCTAATACCAAAGCAAAAATAGGCATGAGCGCACTGCATTTAGACTCTCTCAAACATATAAATTGCATGCTAATGTGAAAATGAATTTAATCTCTCTTGAAGGTTTATGTTCATCTACAGAAAGTAAACGAGAAGCCAATAGTAGTCTTAGTATAAGACAAAATAAGCCACATATTTTTATTACTGGAAGCTTCCTATATGGTAAGAGCCCACTGCATTAAGACTTCTTTTAAACCTAGAAATTATGCTCATGATATTGATATGAAACCAAATCCAATATCTCTCCCTTTCAAAGTTTGGATTCATTTATAAAAAAGTAACTAATAAACTAATAGAATTCTTAATATATAATAAAAGAAATTGCTCATTTCTGTTACCGAGAGTTGTGCTTCGAAAAGCTATCATACAAAGTCTTCCTCAAACCTACAAAATGTGCCCACAATATCAATGTAAAACTAAATTTAGGCTCTCTCTGTTTCCAAGTTTCAGGTTTAGTTAGAAACTGTAAATGATCAACCAGTGCTAAGCTTGGTATGAAACATGGTTACTTTGAAGGAAAATAGATGTGAGATACAATACAAAGGTGGGCAGGAAATGGTGCTTAGAGAAGTGCTACTACTGAAGTAGGAACTGTAATATAACATATACAAGAAAAAGTTATAAAAAATTATAAACAAATACAGTTGAATCAAGAGAATGAGAAAACAAGTCATAGAGAAATTTTGTTGCCACACCAAGGAGCATTGATGAAATTGTATATCAAAAAGTGACTTCTTTATTTAAAGAAGTTTTCCCTTCCTTGCCAAAAAATATAATAAAATAATTCCCTGTCCCTTTTGACCTTTTTCTTATCCACTGGAGTCATCTTCATGTTTTATCTTTATCTATTGTATATTTGGCATTTTGCTCTCTTGAGTTTCCTCTGCAATATCATTCTTTTCCTTCTTTCTGCACTTGTTTGCATCCCACTCACAATCTCATCCACATTTCACAAAACCCACTATGAACTAATTTTCTACTTCAGTTTCCTAAGAAATTTCTATCAGAGTGGAAACACATGTCCTGGCATCTATGATATCAAGTAGGAAAAAAAAATCATATATTTCTATTACTAGAAACTGCTCCCAACATGGGCCTACTTTCAAATCTACAAACATGCCTACATTATTAATGTAGAACCAAATTTAATCTCCCTCTAGGCTTTAATTTATTCATAAAAAGTAAACAAAAAATGGATAATATGCTTGGTGTGAAATAAATGAAACCACATATTGCTATTACTAAGAGCTGCACTCAGTATGAGCCCTCAATATATATTAAGTTTTTTCTCAAACCGAATAAATGCACCCATAATATCAATATGCAATCAAATTCAATCTCTCTGCGTTATGGATTTATTCATGAAAAGAAAATAAAAAATTGATAATACGCTTGGTATGAAAGAAAAAAATCACATATTTTGAGCTGCCCTCAGTATGAACATACAATATTAGATCTTTTCTCAAAACTATAAAATGCTCCCACGACATTAATGTGATACCAAGTTCAAGGTCCTTCTTACAGCTTTGGATTCATTCATAGAAATTAAAATGCTTGACATGAATAGAAGAAACAATAAATTCCTATTGTGAGAGCTGTTGGAAATCTAGTGTATTTCAATATTCAAAAACCTTTTGACTTGATAAGTCCTTTTATTTGATATGTCGTTCTCAACCGGTAGGATAAGTCTTTTTATTTTTTTTTGACCAGTCTTTTGACTTGTCGTCTCTACGTACGTGATAAGTCTTTTATTTTTGTTTGACCAACCATTGGATGCTGATCGACCTTTGGACTGAATCGTCATTCCCGTTGGATTGATTCGTCGCTCTCGATCGATGCTTGCTTCCTTATAAATATTCGAAGCAATGCAGTGTTTAATTCATTCAAACTTTATGCTTTCTGTTCCATCCTTATCCAGAGATTCATTCCTTTGCTTCCGTTCTTATCCAGAAAGAAGGAAATCATCTCGGTTGTTCATCCTCTTCTGATATTGGTGTGTGCACGCTGTTAGAAGACTCTGCTATTGTATCTTGGAGGGTAGTCGTGCTCTGATCTTCTACACCAAGATATTATCTCCGAGAGGCACGAATTTACTCTTAAGGATAGTGCCATGCACGCCACAACATCTTCTCAAATACATTCAAATAGATAATATCATCCCGGGTACTATCTTTTCTTCTTAAGATAATATCATCCCGGATACTATCTTTTCTTCTTACTTATTCTACAATCTTAAGAGTAGATATGGACTCTATTATGGTTGTTGCTACTAAATCCTTTCCCGATACATCCAAGATTGAGCAATTTACTGGTTTTCATTATAAATGTTGGTAAGAGAAAATATTTTTAATATTAGACATACATAATATTGGATATGTTTTGACTGATCCTAAACCTGAGAAAGAGGACCTTCTAACATGGGAAAAAGGCTAACAGAATATGTAGGCATACTATTGTTGGAAGATTATAGAAAATTATATGATCCAATCCTTTTGATTTTGATGATTACTAAAAACCATTGAGTTTATTAAAAGGATGTAATGAGTTTATGTAAATGAGCAACAAACCTATTTTGAACAATCAATGAGAATGCTTAAGTTTAACTTTAATCAATTTTGAAAGTGACTTTAAGCTCAATATTCAAACTTTCGAAAAGAAATGTTATAATTCATGTTTTATTCAATAAGTTTTTGGATTAGTTCTTGAATCAATTCTAAATGTTAATTTTATTGATTTCATGTCAAAATAATGAATTAAATGAATCTGGAACGATTTTAATGTCAATCAGAAAAGTTTCTGATTTTTGATACGTTCCGGAGCTGACTCCTGAGTTTCAGAGTCGACTCCGCTCAGTGTACAGAAATATGCATCTGTGTCGAGTCGACCCATGAAATTATTGAGTTAACCCCTGATTCTGTCGAGCCGACTCGTGGACTGTGCGAGTCGACTCCGCTCAGACACCAGAAGAGTATTTTCTGAGCACCTCTTGAGTCGACCTCAAGCCTTTCACGAGTCGACTCCCGACTTTCAGGAGTCGACACTTCACTTTTAGCGAGTCGACCCCTAACCTTTTTTAAACATTTCTATTTTTGATAAGATGAGCTTGAGCCGACTCGGGAAAAGCATGAGTCGACTCCAGCAAATCTGGGCGCGATTTTTAACGATGACACATCAGCCCCAACGGTAAGATTTTAAATAACGGCTATTTTTCCTTATCTCTAACGGATTATTTTGCAGATTCTATAAATAGAGGAGTTCTTTTCAAATCAAATGAATCTAGAGAAAATCAAAAAGAGAGAAAAGAATATCTTTCAAAAAGAGAGAAAAACAGAGCTTTCATAGGAAAATCTTTTAGCTGAAAATAGAGTGATTCAAAAGGAGTAAAATCAAAGAGGAAGATTCGTCTGCTCCAGATCTTCAATCCACAAAAGTCAAAAGAAAATCCAAGAGCATTTCAAAGATCAAATCGAAGGATTTTCAAAAGAAGAAAAAGCTTTATCTCAACTCCAAAGTCTTCAACCGTCAAGAATCTTGCTGAGGCCTGATTCAACATTTCAAGAGGAGTTAAAGAGAAGAAGGAAGAAAGCCAAAGCCATTACCATCTGCAATACAATCAGCCATTAACGATGATTTATTTTGTACTTCATTTGTATATTTGCTCAAGGGGAGCA
>UESW01004889.1:111587-137581 GCA_900491605.1 Calamus simplicifolius | reverse complement strand
GTTAAAAACTTGTTGCAGCAACCCTTCCATTGATAATTATGTAAAAAAAAAAAGCACAAAGTATAAAATGTTGAATGACTTTAAAATATTAAGTCATACATGTATGCAAACTATAAAAGATGCACTATGCATGTACCTCTTCCAAAGAGGGTCAAGCACGTAGAGTAGAATCCTTGGTGGGATATTTACTTTGGAATTAGTCCATTGCCTTGCATTTGTTCATGTAATTCCAAACTTTTTTTGGCTACATTGGGAGAACATTAGGGCTACAAACAAGTTGGGTTGACCCTTGACCCAACCTATTCTGATCCAATTAGATAGATGTGATTTATATTTGAAGACCTATCAATTGCATTGGATTTAAGAAAAATGAACCCAATCTAAATTTTAGGTTAGGTCTAGCTCTTATATTTTTCAACCCGACTAAATGTATATCATCCAAATCTAATTGAAATCAAGATAAAATGAGCCTAACCTGATCTAAACCCAATCAACCCTAACCCAAAAACATTGATCATATAAATTTCCTTCCCTTTCACTCTCAATAAATTTCCTAATTCATTGAAGAAACTCTTATTTAAACTAATTCCACTTTTTCATCTCAACAATTAAATTTTTTTCATCTATTTTTACTTAGTTATATTCAAATATTCAAATTTTATTATTTATTTTGATGAATTGTTACTTCTAATGTCCTTACACATATAGATACATGTTGCTGCTGAAATCTATCCTCCGACTCGGGCGCGATCGGGCTCTAGGACGGGCTCCCTCCTAGGCAGACCTGCAAAACAGTCCTCACGCGAGAGGCGTTGGGGGTGGCCCTCTACGGAAGACCCTTCGATGCTCAAGTCAATGGAGATCAGCAATCAACAAACAAGAGGAGAAGGCTCTCATTGAAGAGTCTCTCCAAGGGGGCCTTTCGAGAGCTCTGAGCAGAGCGCGAATGGCGGAAAATGGGGGAAGCAAAGGTAGAAGGAGAGTGTGCTAGTGAGCAAGTGCGCATATCTGAGGGGATCCAGGGCTGTGATATTTATAGACGATCACCTGATTCCTTGGACACGTCACAAAGGGTCTGAAAGTTGTTGGGATTCAAAACTGATTCGAATCAGGTTGTTACAGAGCCGGTAGGATCCGTATCCGGTTAGTTAGAGGATCAACGGCTAGGAGGAGCAGATGATGCTTCAAGATTCAACAAATATATAGGCTCTAGGTCATTTCTAGTAGCGTAGGCATGATTCCTTATTTAGAATCTCTTCAGTTTAGGTGTGTTTCCGCAGAGGTGTTTGGATACTTCAGTCGGGCTGAAGTATAAAAGAGGGTTGAGTCTGTCGAAGTATAATGAAGCTCAATTTACCGAAGTAGGTGCCGCAGATGAAGGAAGGATAGTTCGACTGACGAGTCACAGGGATAGCTCGGCTGACGAGGCACAAGGATAGCTCAGCTGGCGAGTCACAAGGATAGCTCGGCTGATGAGGCACAAGGATAGCTCGGCTGGCGAGGCATAAGGATAGCTCGGCTAACGAGGCACAGGATAGCTCGGCTGGCGAGGCATAAGGGTAGCTCGGCTGACGAGTCACAAGGATAGCTCGGCTGACGAGTCACAAGGATAGCTCGGCTGACGAGGCATAAGGGTGGCTCGGCTGACTATTACACGAGAGCTGCTTGGAGGAGGTAGCCTATTCATTGCCGTCTTTCGGATGTGATGGACGTGTGACAGGGTGCACGGGCTAGCCCTAGCCTGATGCCATGGATTGTACGCACATTAATGCGATGATATTTTTACCCCTCATTACATGCCCTCTACTCCCTAGTATGAATGTAACTTCAGATTTAGGGAGTAGAGTCTGGAATAATTCTATCCAGAAGGATTTGAAAAGGCACAATGATGGCTTCGAAACTGACGGGCCATCAATCCGGCATCATTATTCGCTATTGCTCGAGGAGGAAACTTTTCGGATTTTGCAAGCGGTGATTGGGGAAACCTCACGTGGCAGGGTTTTCGCATCTGCGGCGCTCGTTGCGGGAGCTTTAACGCATAAGGCAACCTTTCGCAGCGCTGTTTTTCCGCAAACCCTCTTTGCCTCCGTCACCGAGACCCTTCTTTTTGGTTTCCCTTTTTATGACGAATGAAAAGGAACTTTTGCAATTTTCGTGCTTTCCGTTTCCAAAGCATCCTCTCTTATTGTTTGTGTCTTACGAAACGAACCATCCTCTTGGGGAGCTTCCCGTAATATGTGGCATCTCCGTTCCAGCCAAGGTAAACGGAACCCGTAAGTTTCAACCGGAGTATGGTGTATTGCTCGGTTTTGGCCGAAGCATAAGAAGCGTTTCGTCACTTCGATTCGGATCGGAGCATAGTATAATGCTCGATTATTTTGAACCGAAAGGAGATACCTTGGTTTACTTTGAAGCATGGAGGTAGTCTTGGCCTTGGGTTGACGCACAAGGCAGTGTCTCTATTTATGCCAAGTCGTATTGGGCAGTTGGGCCAAAGCAAAGGGATATCGAGATGCCTTTATTGAGGAGTACTTGACCCCTGCGCCCTTATTATTATTCTGCCAGCGTCTTGTCTTTTCCAAGGCGAGCTGACCTTCTTTTTGCCGAAATGGATAATACAACCCTGTAACCTGCAAAAGGTTACCTTGGTATTTTCTGGGGTCATTTATCCCGTCGATCTTTTCCAAGGTACGACATAAACGCTGACTTGCCATTAGAGGGCATCGTTTTCACTGGGTGATTTCCTAGGCCTGCCCATATCTCAAGGATCAGCGGGTGATCCCCTGCATTTAAGGCTCTCGATTTGAGATCAGGGAAAAATCTTTTGGCGTGCGTCATAGCTCGGGCGACGCGTTTGGCACGCATTGAAGAGCGCTCTTTTTATCTTTGGAGGCCACGTGGCCGTGTGGGTAGGGCGTTTTGAATCTCGGGCTTTCTGCTTTAATAGCTGCTCCCGGTCCGTTTGCCTATAAAACGGGAGGAGAGGGCCATTTTAGGCCATCTTCCAAGGCTTTCTTCTCCGTGAGTTGTGAGAGTTCTCATGATGCCTGTGTCCCTTGGGCTGAGAGTGGGGGGACTGTGTTTTCCTTTTGCAAGTCGTCTTCCCTCGGATAGCTGGGGTGATGAAGGAGTCGCTGAAGAGCAACTCATCCTCCAGAGAGGAGCTTCAGAGATCATATGGAGAGCGCACAGGAGGTCCGCAGAGATCACATGAGAGCGCACATATGCGCTTCCTGTGTGTCCTTTGTGGTTTGCTACGGGGGTCGCAGGGTTGGAAGTGCACATGTACCCCCGTAGCATGCGTGGACTTTTTGTTCTCCCTCTGGCTGGATGCTTAATCCCTCCATGTGGGGAATCTTCCACCATGTGAAGAGGAAGTTGAGAGCAGTGCGGGGCTGATGGTCCCCTATCTCTCTCAATCGGGTAGCGACCTGCAGCCCAGCATCCCACCCAGGGGGAAGCTTCCTCGGCCTCGGTGTCCACTGGTCTGTGTCTCTTTTTGGATCTCTTAATTCATCCAGAGGACCTGTGGGAGGCCGGCTGTGTTATCTATCAGGGTGAGCTGACTGGTTTGTCTGATTTCTCGGGTCAGACATCATTATCAGCCGAAGCTGACTGAAGCAGTTCGACCGAGCTATTTACTTGTCTTTTATTTCCTGTGCTTTGATGCACTTGTAACTCCTCTTAGGAGGTTGTAACTTTTCATTTGATGAGGAAATAAAGAAAGTTTCATTCTTTCTTCCTTTAGCACCTGCTTCTTTTGTGCTGAGAGTTGTTACTCCTATATTACGCTTGTGTGTCATAGCATACTTTGGCAGCGTTATTGCTACTTTGTTCTCGCTAAGACCAATGTCCGGTCCTCAGCGGAGAAAGCGTATATCCGTGTTTGAGTCAAAGAGAGACCTAGGCGGTCCTGTGGACTCATGAGGTAAGCATGATCTTGTTTGCAGAACGAAGCAGGTGTTTCTACAGGAAAAGACAGTTCACGTGCCTCAATTGTTGAGCAGGAAAGGCTGCTTGCATCTGCCGAAGCATAATAGGATGTCTTAGTTGTGTCAGAGCATCGGAGAGATTATTTGTCTAGGCCGGAGCTTCAGATGACGTTTTATGAGTACGTCATTTGACTTGGCCAAGCTTTCGGATAGCACATTGCTCGGTTGTAGTTGAGGCTTTGAAATGTCGCTCAGTTGTTGCCGAGGATTAAAAATATCGCTCGGTTGTTGCCGAGGATTAAAAATATCGCTCGGTTGTTGCCGAGGTTTAAAAATATCGCTTGGTTGTTGCCGAGGTTTTTAATAAATGATGAGAATGCACTTCGGTTTTGACCGAGGCTTTTAATATTTGGTGCCGATCGAGGCTTGTTAGCTGCCCGAATTTGGATGGAATTTTTTCACTCTTTTGTTCGGCCGGGGCTCGTAAGCTGCCCAAATCCGAATGAAGTATCTTTGACGTTTGGTTCGGCCGGGGCTCGTAAGCTGCCCGAATCCGAACGAAGTATCTTTGACGTTTGGTTCGGTCGGGGCTTGTAAGCTGCCCAAATCCGAACGAAGTATCTTTGACGTTTGGTTCGGCCGGGGCTTGTAACCTGCCCGAATTCGAACGAAGTATCTTTGACGTTTGGTTCGGCCGGGGCTTGTAAGCTGCCCGAATCCGAACGAAGTATCTTTGACATTTGGTTCGATCGGGGCTTGTAAGCTGCTCGAATCCGAATGAAGTATCTTTGACATTTGGTTTGGTTCGGCTTGTAAGCTGCCCAAATCCAAACGAGGTTTTGCATATCACACGGCTCCCAGCTGTGCCGGGAGCGCTCGGCCATACCGAGCCTTCGCGGAATGTAATTTGGCCTAGCCAAGATATGTAGCTTTGGCTCAGAGCTCGGCCTAGCTAAGGTATAGAGATTTGGCTTAAGGAGATAGCTCGTTGTGCCGAGAATGGATGCCTAAACGACATCTGTTTTCTATTACGACTTTTCGAAAAAATGACGGTAGCGGTCATGTCGCGGATAATAGAAACAAGATGCCAAATCTGTAAATAGGGCAAGTCTATAGAGAGCATACTCTATTGATGATATATGTAGAGGTTGTCCGAACTCCACATCCGGGGAACGAACTTCCCGTCCAAATCCTGGAGCTTGTAGGTGCCGGGTCCGACGACTTCCTGTTAGCCCAAATGGCAACCCAAGAGGGAGGGGTGAAATGGGTTCTTAAAAAATTTAATCTTTTAAAAACTATGTGCTTTGGAATAAATGAGATTAAGTGCAGGATAAATATTAAGCACAAATAAAGAGATAGAGCGAGAGAGTCGAAACACGGCAAATACAAGGATTTTATAGTGGTTCGGTGTATCCAACACCTATGTCCACTCCCAAGTATCACTTGGGTCCACACTATAATCTACTTGATTACAGCCGAGTTGTTTTATAAGCTCACAACTCAAAACTTGTTGTTTCCCCCGGGATTACAATGAACCCAGCTGGTTTTCCAGGCTCACCAACACAAAACCCAACCACAAGCTATCCTTAGCTTGTACCGAGGTATACCACCTCCACTAATTCAATCCCTTGATTGAACTAGCTAACAACTATGAAAAATAGAGTTTACAATACAAGACAGCTCCTTAAGTGAGCAAATATGCAATTGAATAAACAAGGGTAAGAAAAGCCTGTTTGAAGCAAATTTGATTTGAGCTTTTCTTCTTTTTCTCTTCTCCTTTGAAATGTTGAATCAGGCCTCAGCTCAGATTCTTCACAAAGATTGCAGTTGAGAAGTTGGAAAAATTAGGGCTTTTGCTTTCTTTTTCTTCACTTAGAAAATCCTCCGATTTTGAACTTGAATGCCTTGGATTTCTCTTTGGACTCTCTTGGATTGGTTGATGTAAGCTTTGAGTATTTCCTTTTGATTTCTCTCTCAAGATTTTTGGATTTTTCACAGAATATTTCCTTTTCCTTTTTCGATTTTTCCTCTCTATTCCTCTCTATTCCTCTCTATCAAACGGACGGTTTTTCCTCCTTTTTATAGATCTCCATAATCCAAGTTTAGGTGGGAAATATAGCCGTTGGACATGTTTGGATTCTTCTACACACAAAGAAAATAGTCGTTAGAGGTTAGGTGAAAAGAAATCTTACCGTTGAAGTACGTTTTGACAGATGAAAAATCCGTTCCTGACAGATTGGAGTCGGCGCCAACTTTTTAAGTGTCGGCTCCAAGTCGGGTGTTCAAAAATAGTAAAGAAAAAGTGTTGGGGAGTTGGCTTCGAGAAAGGTAAGTGTCAGCTCGTCGCTTTCGGGAGTCGGCTCCGGAAACTGTAAGTGTCAGCTCGTCGCTTTCGGGAGTCGGCTCCGAAAACTGTAAGTGTCGGCTCCAGAAAAGTCCATAAAACATGCTTTCTGTTCTCAGGTTAGAGTCAGCTCCAGAAACTCAGGTGTCGGATCCTGAAATCTTAGGTGTCGGCTTCCGAATTCTAGGTGTCGGCTCCAGAAATTGAAACCAAATGCACTTCTCTGTATCTCAGGTTGGAGTCGGCTCCGAAACCTTGGGTGTCGACTCCAGGCTCTAAACTTTGAAAGTTTCTTTAAAACATTGATTGAAAACATGTTTCTTTATCCATTTTGATTGATCAAACGTTTTTAATCCCTGAAACACTTGTTAAATCTATTAGAAACAAAATGAATATACTCATGTCTTTTATTAATCATCAAAATCAATAAATGGGTCAACAATCTTCCTCTTTTGATGATTATAAAAACACTGAGTATATGCAAGATTAAATATTAAGATTTTTAAATCAAATATCTAAAATATTTATTCCTCACAGGTAAGCTCCCCCTGAATGAGGTAGCTCCCCCTATGATATTCAATTTAACATCTATTCTTTCCTTTTAACAGTAAACTTTTAATGTTTGATACCAATTAAATAGTTATATCAATTTTAACATCTATTCATCCTTTCAATGCATATATGATAATTAATTAAGCATATACGACTATCTCTCCCCCTTTTTTGTAATTAACAAAAGGTTACGAAGTTTTAAGTCAAATGACAAAATTGATAGATGCTTCAAAGATCAAATAACATTCATTAAGTATCAAATAAGTTCATTACATCAAATGTCAACCATTACATCATATTTCAAAAAGAAACTTCATTACATCAAAACTTCATTACATTAGAACTTTTAATAAAAAGTGTTGGCCCAGATGGCAACCCAAGAGGGGGGGGGGGGGGTGAATTGGGTTCTTAAAAATTTAAGACTTTTTAACTTTAATTGATTAGTTAGCAAGATATGCAAGTGAGAGGCTAACTAAAATCAATACACAAGCAAATAAAGAGAGATAGAGAAAGAGAAAATAAGGCACGGCAAACACAAGACAATTTTATAGTGGTTCGGCGCAACCAGCACCTACGTCCACTCCCAAGATTCACTTAGGTCCACACTATAATCTCTCTAGATTACAGCCGAGTTGTTTTCCAAGCTCACAACTCAAACTTGTTGTTTTACCGGGTGCACAACGAACCCAGCTGGTTTTAACTCGGGCTTACCAGCACAAAACCCTACACGTTGTTTTTCCTAGGGCTCACAACTAACCCAACACAAGCACTCCGGCTTGCAACGAGGTATACCAACCTCCACTGATTCAATCCAGTGATTGAATCAGAAAACAAAAAGAATGATAGTGTTTGAACAATAAAGTGCTCCCCTTGAGCAAATATACAAATGAAGTACAAAATATTAAAAGGTTAGAAAAGCCTGATTGTATTGCAGATGGTAGATGCTTGGGCTTTCTTCCTTCTTCTCTTTAACTCCTCTTGAAACGTTGAATCACGCCTCAGCACGATTCTTGACTGTTGAAGACTTTGGAGTTGAGATGAAACTTTTTCTTCTTTTGAAAATCCTCCGATTTGACCTTTGAAATGCTTGTGGATTTTCTTTTGGCTCTTGTGGATTGATGAGAAGGAGTAGACGAGACTTCCTCTTGGATTTCTCTCCTTTTGAATCACTCTCCTTTGAGCTAAATGATTTTTCCAATATGCTCTGTTTTCCCTCTTTTCAAATGATACTCTTTTTTCTCTTTTGATTTTCTCTTGGTTGTTTTGATTTGAAAAGAACTCCTCTATTTATAGATTCTGCAAAAATATGTCCGTTAGAGATAAGGAAAAATAGCCGTTATTTGAAAATCTTACCATTGGAGCTGATGTGTCATCGTTGAAAATCGCGTCCAGATTTCGTGGAGTCGGCTCGAGCTTTGTGGGAGTCGGCTCGCACAGTCCATTCCAGAAATGCCTATCTTCCAGGGGTCGACTCGCGATATGCAGGGAGTCGACTCGAGAAGTGCTCAAAATGAGCCTTTCTGCTGTCTGAGTCGAGTCGGCTCGCACAGTCTTGAGTCGGCTCGCGAAGATTTCAGGGGTCGACTCTTGAAAACTCAAGTGTCGACTCGAGAAACTCAGGCATTTTGGGGAGTCGACTCGGAAACCCTTGAGTCAGCTCGGGACCGATACAAAAATCAGAAAATGTTCTGATTGACTTTAAAACTTGTCCCAATTAAATTCAAAATATAAATTTGACTTGAATATATTAAATATGACGTTTATCATGGATTCAAGACATGTTCCAAGAATTCATCGATTGAATTATAATGTATATAAAAAAATTCCTTTTTGAAATCCTTTTAAGCATACAACTTAAAATTCCTTTTTCTAATAGATTCAAAACTCATTTGATATAACCATTGATAGTTCATTTCTTCCAATTTGAATAAGCTCAAGGTTTTTGATAAATATACACATTGTATTCTTTAAGATACTCATGGCTTTTGGAAATCATCAAAATCAATAAAGTTGGGGCAATTATGTTTCAATAATTTCTCAACAAAAAGTAAATCAATATCAAACTAGACTAAATAACATCAAAGAAACTTCATTACAATATAATCAAAAGTTAGTTATAATGAGTCTTTGCAAATCTTCTAATATTCTTGCCATTCCTTCACTCTGAGTCCTTACAAATTCTTTTAGTCTTCTATCAACAAACGCACATGCAGTCATAATTTTGTCCTGAAGTTTAGCATTGCATCTGGAATAAGTCTCTAAGTCTCCACCAATATCTTTAAGTTCTTCAAAAATATTCTTGAGATCATTCTTTAAGGATTCAGCGGAGGCTCCTAGAGCAGACTCAATTTTGCCAATTCTTTCATCCAAAGAATAGAGGGTCTCTCTCAGGTTCATATATTGGCTATCTAGCTCAGATTTCATCTCTTCCTTGTGAGTAGAAAAAATACTTCTAAGCTGATCCAACTGAACATCGAAAAAACCAATGGATGACTGATCAAAAGTAGAAGGAACTGGTGGAGCTGGAGGTACATTCTGACTAGGCTCTGGTAAGCTATGTCTCACAGATGGTCCTGCCTTAGAAGGGCCAGCCACATTAGTCTCAGCAACCCTGTCTCCAGTATGACCTTTTCTCTCCCATTTTTTATCCACTTTTACAAATCCCATCCTGTGCACAGTGGCTAAACTTTAGTAGTCAGTGTGCCTAAGGTTCTTCGATGGCTCATTCTCAGAAATAGCTACTCCTTGACTTCTAAAAATCAAGGTAAGGATCATCCCATAAGGCAGTGAAGATCTCTTCTTGCCCCCGGCCTCAGCCATATACCATATCATCATTCCAGGAAAATTTATTGGCTGACCCGTCAAGATACTATCCATGACTACAATGTCTCGCTCTGAGACATACTCAAAATGGCTAGTCTTGGGAAATAGAATCCTACTGTAGATGTTATGCAACAGCCTAAGCTCAAGTGGCAATTAGTTTGCCCTAACCTCTTCAAATTCAGTTATTTCTCTTCCTAACATTCTTGATAAAGCAGCTGATCTCTCACTGTGAATGTTTGCAACAAATCTAGTGACAGGAATACTCAACAAATTTCCTAAAATTTGAAAAGTAAGATGAATTCTCTTTCCTCTTACTGAACTAACAATTCCACCATCTCCTCTAGATAAATTCAGGTAAAATCCTTTAACAAGAGCTGGATAAGTTGAAACATCCAAAGAGCAAACTTTATCCCAGCCGAGTTCTTTAATCTGTCTCCCAATGTCAAAACCCTCGGCTTCAAGGAAAACAAAATCTACTTTCCTACCCATGTTAATAACTCGCCTAGCATGGGTATCTACCTGTGGAGAGGAGGGACCAGGATTATCTGAGGGAGTTGAAGAAGAATCATCACTTGGAGTAGGTTCTCGGATGGGACGCCTAGCCGTATGCTTCCTTGTAGCAACGAGAGCATCAAAGACCGATCCCCTACTCTTAGGTGCCATAGAAATTTTAGGGAATGATTGATTTGAAGAGTATTTTGGCTTTGGGAAGTTTGGAGAGTGTTTGGAGAAGATTTGGAGAGGGTTTGGAGAAGATAAAAATCAAGAAGGTGTCGACTCTGCCCTAATAAAGTCAATTTGGGTCCACCAGGTGTCAACTCCTGCAAAGTCGAGTGTCGACTCCAAGTCGCTAACACAGTTAGCACTCGAACTGGAGTCGGCTCCACTTAAGTGGGTGTCGGCTCCAAGGTCAAAGACCGAGAGCGACACAGAAGAGGTGTCGACTCCTCAAAATGAGGTGTTGACTCCACTGACAGTTTCAGCGAAAAATAAATGAATTTCAAACAGCCGAAACTTGTCAAAATAAGGTCAATAAATTTTTGAAAAAATCTTTGGAATGTGAGGAATCAAATTGCTCAAATGACTAGATAAATTGTCCTTAAAATAATGAAAAGAATCTCAAGAAATTAATAGAAATCTAGATAATCATTCCTTAGGGTTTCAAAGTCATTCCAAAGGATCACAAACCCTAATTCACCTCTAAGATAACCAAATCTCTCTTCACTCAAAGGTTTTGTAAATATGTCAGCTAATTATTCTTCAGTACTAACATAATCAAGGCAAATTTCATTGTTAGCTACATGTTCTCTTATAAAATGATATCTAATTTCAATGTGTTTAGTTCTTGAATGTTGGATTGGATTCTTAGTTAAATTGATTGCACTTGTATTATCACATCTAATAGGATTTTTATCAAGTGTTATGCCATAATCTTCAAGTTCTCGCTTAATCCAAAGGATTTGAGCACAACAACTTTCAGCTGCAACATATTCTGCTTCAGCAGTAGATAATGCAACCGAATTTTGCTTTTTGCTAAACCAAGAGATTAAGTTACTTCCTAAGAATTAACATGTACCACTTGTACTTTTTCTATATAGTTTAAATCCAGCATAGTCAGAGTCAGAATATGCAATTAAGTTTAGTGTTGAGTCTCTAGAATACCATAATCCTACATTTTTAGTTCCACTTAGATATCTTAAAATTCTTTTCATAGCTATTAAGTGAGATTCTTTAGGTTCTGATTGAAATCTAGCACATAGACAAACAACAAACATGATATCGGTCTACTTGTTGTTAAGTAAAGTAGAGATCCGATCATACCTCTATAGTATTTTTGATCTACCTTCTTACCATCTTCATCTTTGTCTAATTTGCATGAAGGACTCATAGGTGTTCAAAGGGGTTCGACTGATTCCATTCTAAACTTCTTGAGAAGTTCCTTTGTGTACTTTGGTTGATGAAAATCCCATCTTTACTTTGCTTGATTTGAATTCCTAGGAAGAAGTTGAGTTCTTCCATCATGCTCATTTCGAACTCACCCTGCATTAACTTAACAAATTCTTGACACAAGAGATTATTAGTAGCACCGAATACAATATCATCTATATATTTGTACTACTAATAAGTCTTTGTCTTTTCCCTTCAAAAATAAGGTTTTATCTACATTTCCTCTAGTAAAATCATTTTCAATCAGAAATTTGCTTAACCTATCATACCAAGCTCTAGGTGCTTGTTTTAAACCATATAGTGCTTTGTGCAATTTAAAAATATGATTTGGAAATTCATGATCTTTAAAACCAGGTGGTTGTTCCACAAATACTTTCTCATTTATAAAACCATTTAAAAATACACTTTTAACATCCATTTGAAATAATTTTATGTTCATATGACATGCAAATGCAAGTAGTAATCTAATTGCTTCTAATCTGGCTACAGGTGCAAAAGTTTCATCAAAATCAATACCTTCTTCTTGATTATATCCTTTTGCAACTAATCTAGCTTTATTTCTAATTACTATGCCATTTTTATCCAATTTATTTCTAAATACCCATTTAGATCCTATAACTGAATGACCTTTAGGTCTATCAACTAAGGACCATACATTATTCCTAGTGAATTGATTTAATTCTTCTTGCATAGCTAGCATCCAATTACTATCTTTTTCAGCTTCTTCAACAGTTTTAGGTTCAATTTGAGATACAAATGCAAGATGATTATTGATATTCCTCATAGATGACCTAGTTCTTACTCCTTGAGATGGATCACCAATAATCAATTCCTTTTGATAACCATAGGCATATCTCCAATATTTAGGAAGATCTACTTCATTATGATTAGTATCAATATCATCAATCCTAGGTGAATCATCATCTTTAGCTTCTTGTTCATGATATGAAGATACATATATATTTAATTTTTTAATATATCTTTCTATTATATTTGTATCTTCCTCATCATCAAATTTTTCTGAACTTGATGCTAAAGTCTCATAAAAAACTACATGAATTGATTCTTCTACAATTAAGGATTTCTTGTTAAATATTCTATAGGCTTTACTAGTTGTTGAATATCCTAAGAATATGCTTTCATCAAATTTTGCCTCAAATTTTCTAAGATTATCTTTTCCATTATTATGAATAAAACATTTACAGCCAAATACATGAAAATAACATATCTTTGGTTTTCTATTATTCCATAATTCATAAGGTATTTTCTTAAGGATTGGCCTAATTAGGGCTTTATTAATAATGTAACATGCCATGTTTATAGCTTCCTCCAGAAGTACTTTGGGAGTTGGCTTTTACATAGCATGGTACGGGCCATGTCTTCTAAAGTCCTATTTTTTCTTTCTACAACTTCATTTTGTTATGGTGTCCTAGGTGCAGAAAAATTATGATGAATGCCATGTTCTGTGCAGAAATGTTTAAATAAGTGATTTTCAAATTCTGTGCCATGATCACTTCGAAGAGACACTATGATGTTTTTTTTTCATTAGTGACTTTCTTAAAAAATTTTAGAAATATTGAGAAAGTCTCATCCTTATGAGCCAGAAACAATACCCAAGTGTATCTAGAATAATCATCTGCTATCACAAGACCATATTTCTTTCCTCTTAGACTAGTGGTCCAAAAAGGCCAATATGAAGTAGCTCTAATGGCCTAGAAGTGGAAACTATAATTTTTGATTTGAAAAAGTTTCTAGTTTGTTTCCCTAATTGACATGCATCACAAATTCTATTATTTTTAAAATCTATCTTTGGAAGATCTTTAACTAAATCCATTTTAATTAATTTTGAAATTAGGTGCGTGCTTGCATGACCTAATCTATGATGCCATAACCATCCAATCTCATTAGCATTAGCATTGTTAGCTACTAAGCAATGATTATTAGTAGACAAATTGTATAAATCAATTAAGTATACATTGCCATTTCTATTACCAATAATACAATGCTATTGTCAATGGGATTAGAAACAGTGCATATAGAATCTTCAAATGAAACTTTGAAACCTTTATCACACAATTGGCTAATACTAATTAAATTATGCTTTAATCCATCTACATATAAAATATTTTCTATAAAAGTAAAGGAGTTATCTAAATTTTACCAAATCCCATAATTTGGCCTTTACCATTGTCTCCAAATGTGACAACTCCTCCTCTTTTATCTTCAAGGGTGATGAATTGCTCCTTGTCACCCGTCATGTGCCTTGAGCAGCCATTATCAAGATTCCACTTTTGTTTTGATCTTTTGGCCGTAAGACACTCCTCATTGTCGTCGTTTGCCATAAAGCAAATGTTTGCAACTTCTTTTTGTTCCTCCTCGGATGAGGATTCATCACTTTCACTCCATATTGCAACATATGCCTTTTTTTTCTTCTTGTGCCTCTTTTTCAGTTGAGGACAATCATATCTAAAGTGCCTCGGTATCTTACATTCATAACATATGAGGGGGTCTTTCTCTTTTTCTTTGTCCTTGTCCTTCTCTTTTTCTCCTTGTCCTTCCATTTTTGTTCCATATCTTTTCTTATGGAAGGGTCTCCTTCTTTGCATAAATTTCTTAAATTTTCTAGTAAGGAGAGCTGTCTCATCATCTTCCTCTTCTTCCTCACTGCTGCTTATCTCCTTTTCTGCAGCTTTAAGGGCAATAGTTTTCTTCTTTTTGACTTCTCCTCTTGATGTTGCTTCATGGTCAGTTCATGGGTCATCAATGATCCAAGTAGCTCCTCCAAAGGTAAGTTGTTGAGGTCCTTGGCTTCTTGGATAGCAGTTACCTTTGCTTCCCATATCCTTGGAAGAGACCTAAGAATTTTATGAACCAATTCAGAGTTAGTGTAGGTCTTGCCAAGACTTTTTAGACCATTTATAATTTCAATAAATCTAGTGTACATGCATGTGATGGTTTCATTTTGTTCCATGCTAAACAATTCATACTTGTGCACTAGAATATTGATTTTAGATTCTTTAACTTGATTAGTACCCTCATGGGTAACTTCTAATCTCTTCCAAATTTCTTTTGCGGAAATACATGTAGAAATTCTATTGAACTCATTAGCATCTAAAGAATAATATAAAACATTCATAGCTTTTGCATTAAGCTGAGCCATTTTTCTATCATTCTCATTCCAATTCCTTTCGGGTTTAGGAACTATTGAACCATCTACCAAGTGTGTGGGCGTGCTTGGTCCATTAGTGATTACACCCCAAAGTTCATAATCTAAAGCTTGAATAAAAATTTTCATTCTAGCTTTCCAATAAGAATAATTTGAACCATTAAACAAAGGAGGTCTATTAGTAGAATGACCTTCAGCAAATGAAGATCCAGCTTGAGCTGCCATTTGGATCTTTAGCTCTTGATCGTGTGATCAAATAAACAATGAGCACTTGCTCTGATACCAATTGTTGGCCCAGATGGAAACCCAATAAGGGGGGTGAATTATTTCTTATTGTTTATATATTTCAGAGTTATAAGCTCGAAAGCTCCGATACCATGAATCACAACTAGAACTCTAAAAAAGAAGAAGAAGAAAGTAATTTCCGTATCTTTATTCATCAATCTCTTAGGTATATATACAAGCCACAAATCCTATATTAGAAAGAAAAACTATATACATCAAATCCCTATAAATCAGAATTAAATATATTTACTATTTATTTTACAAATGCAATCTACTTCCTATTTTAGAATGCGATCTGTAACAATCCGTATAAATCAGAATCACATATATTTACTTTCTATTCTAAAAATATAATCCATAACATTAATGGCACACCTCTTTATTATTTGCCATTTTCTATTAATCATCGCTCAATCCGAGGGAGTAGCCATCTCTTGTTTTCTCAAAAAACAAAGGTCCTCTCTCAAACATGGGAAATTACACCCACAATATTAAAGCAAAACTAAATGCAAGCTCTCCCGAAGCTTCAGGTTCATTCACCAAAACTAAATAACAAATAAATGCTGAGTTATATATATAGGCCACAAGAGAACTCAAAAACTCACCCAACTACCATGATAAACATCTCATGAAACCAAAAAAAGCCCCAACCATGCTTCCTCCAAGCATTGTTGAACCTGAAGCCATAAGAGAGGATAGTATCAATGCCATCCCTCGGCATCCATCGCATACCATCCATACCTAAGAAATAGATAGCTTGAACTCACCGTAGTTCTGCTTTCTCCCCCAGCTTGCTCCCAAGGGTCCAATTTGCTCGTAAACATAGTGAACCAGTGGCCCTAAAGCAGCTCAAAGCCGCTGATTATCTCAACAAGGAACTTGACTAGCGACAACCATTGGCTTGACCCTTCACCAAAGGTGATCCCAACAAGGAGGAAAATGGAGGAAGGTAGGGACCCCATACTAGAGCCATGAGCTGACTTGGAGGAGGATTTCCTGGTGGAAGAGTGGATGGCTGCAGCAAAACTAGGGAAGCCTAGCACATCTATGTGGTGATGCAAAAGGTTTGTTTTATTAGAATTTTAGATTTTTTTAATTATTTTTAGATGCAAATTTATTTTATTTTTCAAATAATTTTCTAATATTTTTCAAGTTCATTGGAAGTTGTTGATGAATAAAACCTAGCTAGGCCTTTCTTAGAGTTAGACATAATATAATCTAGATCAGGGATTCCAATCTTAACAGATGAGAGACATCTCAGTCATTCCATACTATCCCAAAGAGATTCCGAGACTTATATCAATCATCCCATCCCATCCTATCTCGGCTATAAGAAATTAATACTCTAATTTTAAATAGATCTAATTTTTGAAGTTCAAATATTTTTAAAATCAAATAAAGCACTAAAGCTTTATAAAAAAATAGAAAAAAGCATCAAAAGCAAGTACTCGGATGTCTAATTAGGAATAAAATCGGGATAGGACTTAGGGCATCTTATTGCCTCTAAAAACCAAGATGTGTCTATCCGTCAAGATTTAAAACCATGGTCTAAATCATCTATAGTTTTAGAAATATGAGTCATCATAATCAAGCATTAAAGCGACGTAAATAGGGACAAATAAATGGAATTAATGGTTCGCATAAAGTCTAAGTATGAATTGCTCAAGGAAAAATCAGACATAAATACAATAGAAATCTAACGATGATAGTTATGGAAAGTACTCATAAGAAGAGTTTACAAATATTGGTTTCAATTTCTATCTTCACAAATCCAAATTCTTTTGGTGCTCTTAATCAAGTTTGATGTTGGATATAAGATGGGTCTTGTTGTTGTTCGTGGTAGGCTTCAACATTTCCAATATTAATCGCATGGCTAATTTAGTTGATAGCATATGAATGGATTAAGCTTGAATAATGAAGAAGTACAATATACATAATTAGGAAGTTATACAAGGTTAGAGAATATATAGATAAATATAAATACTACATAAAAAATGAGATGATAAGGTTCATATAAAAATTTTTGCAAGCAATTGTGGGCAACATTGATGTAGAAGTAAAGTCAAATATATTTATGTGATTACTGGTCTAATTGTGCCGCATCTATTACACATGATATTTTGATAAAGAGTATAAAGAAAAAAATAATTAATCAGACTTGTGATATGATACCATTTTTACTTCTATAATTATCAATGCTCATCCCCTTTTTTGCTTTTTAGCAGAGGCAGAATAAGAGTGCAGGAAAGATGCGAGATCTAAAATGGTGATATCATACATATATTTCTCAAAAGAGAACATTATCAAGGTGAAGAAGTGCAAAGAGAAAATGGAAAGGAATAGCGCATGTAAGATATGACTGGGAAGAGGATGTGATAAAGCCAAAAATTCAAGCATGACAAGGACATGATCAAGGCCAAGTATTCAAGCATAGCTGCAGCCAAGAATAGAGCCATGACCGATTTTGTTTACTTATACACGACAATGTGTCTAAAAAATAAGTAAATGAAAACATAAAAGAGAAAAATTAAGAATGACTGGCCATCTTTTGTATGTAATTTTGTAAACAACATCAGCAAAATGAGCCTATGAATTCATAGAAAGAGTAATGCAAGAATTTTCTCACCACTTCTTTGTAACACATTAAAAACTTGTTGCAGCAACCCTTCCATTGATAATTATGTTAAAAAAAAAGCACAAAGTATAAAATGTCGAATGACTTTAAAATATTAAGTCATACATGTTTGCAAACTATAAAAGATGCACTATGCATGTACCTCTTCCAAAGAGGGTCAAGCACGTAGAGTAGAATCCTTGGTGGAATATTTACTTTGGAATTAGTCCATTGCCTTGCATTTGTTCATGTAATTCCAACCTTTTTTTGGATACATTGGGAGAACATTAGGGCTACAAACAAGTTGGGTTGACCCATGACCCAACCTATTCTGATCCAATTAGATCGATGTGATTTATATTTGAAAACCTATCAATTTGCATTGGAATTAAAAAAAATGAACCCGATCTAAATTTTAGGTTAGGTCTAGCTCTTATATTTTTCAACACGACTAAATGTATATCATCCAAATATAATTAAAATCAAGAAAAAATGAGCCTAACCTGATCTAAACCCAATCAACCCTAACCCAAAAACGTTGATCATATAAATTTCATTCCCTTTCACTCTCAATAAATTTCCTAATTCATTGAAGAAACTCTTATTTAAACTAATTCCACTTTTTCATCTCAACAACTAAATTTTTTTCATCTATTTTTGCTTAGTTATTTTCAAATATTCCTATTTTATTATTTATTTTCAAATATATATATTCAAATGTAGCCAAGTCTACGTCATATATATGTTGCTAATTATTATATTTTAGCTAAAAAAATAACTAGTTGCATAACTCAAACTGCAAGCTCAACCTAAGTTATATCCGAATTCAAATGTTTTGGGTTAGGTTCTCCTGACTTAACCCAACCCAATCAGCTGATGGGTGAGATTTAGGCCCAAAATCATGATCCAAATATGAAATCGTGTTAGGTTGAGATCAAACATGGCCCATTTTAACTCAACCCACTTGCAACCCTAGAGGTCATAGACCTCAACAATGATAAAACAAATGCCTTCAGCATTAACAAGGACATTTAGGCCTGCTATCAATGTAGAAGAAATGGAGTAATTCTAATAGCATGATGGTGTTTTGAGACTCCATATCAGCATTAAAAAACACATCACATTCTCGTATATTTTGACATACTATTTTAGGTTTTGACTTCTAAATGCAAATTATTGAATGACGTGTAATGAGTATCAAAATCAAGCATAATAATAAAAGCTATTCAATGAACATGAAAAAAAAGCCATTTAAAGAAGTCAATATATTACTTACTATTCTAGGTATATTCTAATAGAAACAAAATAAAAAATCCAATAGATGTAGAGGAAACCATAATTTAGCTCAGATGAACAAAGTTCTTAAAAAATAGCAAAAATAGAATTGAACTTGTTTTGATGAAGAACTTAACAAAATATAGAACATTAAAAAGCTATTGTCAAAATTATTTCACCTCCTCAAAAGGGGTAGCATGAATTATTTGTTTTCTATTTCTATCCTCCAATCCAAGCCTTTTTCATTTTTATCCACAAACATTAACATAGTTATTTAGCTTTTTCTCAACAACTTGATGTTAGAGTTATAGATCCATATTCATTAAGTATTCCTAGGATAACATATATCCAATATTATTTCAGGTTTCTCCATATCCTTCCTTATAGCCTCCTTCCATATTAATTCCCTCCATAAATCTAAGATAAGAAATAAAATTAGAATTAACACGTTACCACAACCATATATCAAGTGGGAAATGTTGAGGACTATTTTGTAGATTAAGTTTAGTAAAATTAGTACATAACAAACTCAAGATAAACGTTTCGAGGACCAATTTGTGAATTCTTAAAATCTTTTAGGATTATTTTATATATATATATATATATATATATATATATATATATATATATATATAATGTCAAAAAAAATGAAACCCTACATCTAATCAATTTTTTAATCATTTTTACTTTTATTGATTTCCATTTTCTTTCTAAAGTTACTAATAAATAATCCCCTTCTAATTAGTTGCATGGTGGGAAGCAATTTGGAAATGACACTCAAGAACTTCAAAAGTTTGCTATTAGAATCCTTAGTCAATATTGTAGAGCAACTGGATGTGAAAGAAACTGGAGTAAATTTGAATTTATTCATTCCAAAAAATGTAATAGGCTTGAACATAAAAGACTAAATGATTTAGTCTTTGAGAGATACAATCTCAAGCTCCGAAAGAGGTAAAAAAGATCTTGCTATTATGTGCATTATATGTTTCTCAAATTAATTTTATAAGCTATAATTTTTTTTCCTTTTCTTATTTTTTATAGGAATTTGATGAAGAGAATGAATTGTGAACACAAGTTTTTATTTTTTATCTTATTGTATGTTGTTGTTGATGATGAAACTTATGAATTGTGAACATAATTTTCATCTTTTATCTTTATTTTTATTATTTTGTTATTATTGTTTATGAAATATGAATTATAAACATACTTTTTATATATATATATATATTCCAAAATGAAGCACTGAAATAATCCGATACCAAAATATTTTGTTTCATAAGCTAAAACGAAAATAATCCGAAACGAAATTGATAACTTTAGTATCTACACAAGAAGTTTGATGAATGATGCCATGTTGAACCATATAATTTTGAAAGAATTCTGATAAATATTCCTTAGCATTATCACTTCTCAAATTTTGTAGAGGCACATTAAATTGAGTTTTGATTTCAGCAAAAAAAGTAGTAAAATAAGAAAATAATTCTGAACAGATTTTTATTAAAAAGAACCATATCATTTGAGAATAATCATTAATAAAGGTAACAAAATATTTAAACTAGTTTTAGACTCAACAGGACAAGGACCCCAAACATTGGAGTGAACTAACTCAAAAGAAGCACTAGCTCTTTTATTGATTCTAGGACTAGAACTCAAATGATGATGTTTGGCAAATTGACAAGACTCACAATTTAATGAAGATAGGCTAAAAAACAGAGGATAAAGTTTCTTTAACATAGGCAATAAAGGATGACCCAATCGACAATGTTCTTCAAAAGGGGTTACAACTTCAGAATAAGCAACAGACTTTAATACTTGTATATAGAAAATGTAGAGGCTTTCAGACTCATGTCCTTTACCAATAATTCTTTTCGTCATAAGATCTTGAAATAGATAAAAATCAGGATAGAATGTAATACAACAATTAAGAGAAAGAGTAAGTTTACTGATGGAGACTAAATTAAAAGATAAGTTAGGTAAACTTAAATTTCAAAGGAATTAAAGGTGTTGAAATAATTATGCCAAACCCTAAAATACGAGATGTAGACCCATCTGCTAAAGTAACTGTAGAACTAGAAGCATATGACTTAAAGAAGAAAATAGACTAGAATTACTGTCATATGATTTGTGGCACCATAATCAATGATCCATTTGAAAGATGAGGAAACAAGATATGTGCTCATTTTACCTGAATCAACGATGGCAGTAATAGGAGCAGATGAAAACTATAGAGATTCCTGATACTATGAGATTTTGGCATACTCATCTACAGATATTAAAATGGACTCAAAAGCATCATTAGTAGAGGCAACATGACTGACTAGTTTGATTAATTCTTGTGCTGCAACTTTTATAATGTTTCTTCACATGTTCTGGCCTATGATAATAGTAGCATATAACACCATCCAAATCATGTCCTCGAGTACCAAGATTTTGATCATAACTAGGGCTATAATTAAGTGAGTCTTTCAAGAGCTACTCGAGGCACAGCACGATAAAAGCTCATTCGTGTTCGGCTCGTCATGTAAACGAGCCAAGCTTGAGCTTTATTTTAGAGCTCGTTTAATAAACGAGCTAAGCTTGAGCACACAGATGCTCTAGATCAGATTCAATTAGGAGCTCGTGAGACAGCTCGATTAAGAGCTTATGAGATGGCTCAATTAGGAGCTCGCAAGCTGGCTCGACTAGGAGCTCATGAACTAGATGTCTTTTCATCTTCTTTGCCTCAATTACTTTTATATCTTGTTGGACTAATATTTTTGTGGATGACTTTAGAAACTTTTTTATTTGATTTTTGGTGAAAAAATTAATTAAGAATCGAGCTTTTTTTTCTCAAGCCTAGCTTTAAACAAGCTTTTTTTTTTCTAGCTTATCCGAGATCGAACTTGAAATTGAGCTTTTTTTCGAGTTGAAAAGCTTGTCGAGCTTTCTAATCATATCAAGCGAGCAAGCTCGAGCCAAGCTCAAGCTTCTTATAATCGACCTCGAGCCAAGCTCGAACAGGGTTTTTCAAATTTAAACGAGCTCAAGCTCGAGCTTGAGCTTGAGTATTTCTTAATGAGTCAAGCTTGAGCACTGAAAAGCTTGGCTCAGCTCGGCTTGATTACAACCCTAATCATAACTACTTGAGTCTCCCCATCTATTGCCATGTCTATATGGTTGTCTTCCAGATTTAGAAGTGCGGCTGACAAGAATATTATTAGGCTAAGCAGGAGCTGAATTTTTTGTACCAAGTATCCTACTAAAAGCTTCTTCCAAAGAGGATATCTCAGGGCTAGAAAGAATTTGAGATTTAGCAGCCTCAAACTCAAAAGAAAAACCAGCCAAGAAACTCATAACCACCATTTTCTCTTTGAGCTTGCTGAACTTTCACATCAGTACTAAATGAAAGTAGCATATTAAGTTCCTAATGAGTCTTCTTAAAATTCATAAAGTAGTCAGTGAGCGATCTTTCATCTTTTTCTGCACTATAAAAGGCTTGGCATACCTCATAAGTACATTTGATATTTTCTTGCCAGAGTACACAAACTCCAAATAATTCATCAATTCTTTCATAAATTCATAATGATTTATCAAACCAACCACCTCACCATCAATAGAATTACATATTTGCAAAAATAAATGGGCATCCTCTCTTAGCCATGAGATTTTTGAGTCATCGCTAGGTGGATCATCAGTTAAATGATTATCCATAGCAATACTCTGCAAATAAAGTCTAACAGTTTTACTCTAATCTAAATAATTAGATCTATTAAGTTTGTGTTCTGTGATTTTTACATCACCGGAATTACATCAGACATAATAACAACTTCTTTTTCTTCATATTATCAAATATTAGCCAAATAGCAAAGCCAAAACCATAACAAAGTTAAAAATACCAAAAGAATTTAAATATGACCCAAAATAAATTTCACACCGAATAGATGCTGACCCAAACAGGTAGTAAACTTGTTATGAATATTGAGGCAAGCAAAACGAAAGAAAAAGGATCAGATTCTGGCAACAAAACTTTGGACAAAGGCTGATCGGTGAGTGGCGCTTTTCCAGGTGTAGACGATGAGAACAAAAAAATTTGCCAGAAATAGAAACTCAAAAAAACCTAAAACCTCATTGTTTATATATTTCAAAGTTATAAGCCCGAAAGCTCTGATACCATGAAACACAACTAGAACTCTAAAAAAGAGGAAGAAGAAAGTAATTTCTGTGTTTTTATTCATTAATCTCTTAGGTATATATACAAGCTACAAATCCTATGTTAGAAAGGAAAACTATTATATCAAATCCCTATAAATTAGAATTAAATATATTTACTTTTATTTTACAAATGCAATCTACTTCCTATTCTAGAAATGCAATCTGTAATAATCCCTATAAATCAGAATCAAATATATTTACTTTCTATTCTAAAAATAAAATCTGTAACATTTGGCATACCTCTTTATTGTTTGCCATTTTCTATTAATCATAGCTCAATCCGGTGGAGTAACCATCTCTTGTTTTCTCAAAAAACAAAGGTCCTCTCTCAAACATGGGAAATTGTACCCACAATATTAATGCAAAACCAAATGCGAGCTCTCTGGAAGCTTCAGGTTCATTCACCAAAATTAAATGACAAATAAATGTTGAGTTATATATATAGGCCACAAGAGAACTCAAAAACTCACCCAACCACCATGATAAACATCTCATGAAACCAAAAAAAGCCCCCACCATGCTTCCTCCAAGCATTATTGAACCTAAAGCCATAAGAGAGGATAGTATCAATGCCATCCCTTGGCACCCATCCCATACCATCCATACCTAAGAAATAGCTAGCTTGAACTCACCATAGTTCTGCTTTCTCCCACAGCTTGCTCCCAAGGGTCCAATTTGCTCCTAAACTTAGGGAACCAATGGCCCTTTGGGAGCTTGAAACCTTTGATTATCTTAGCATGGAGCTTGACTAACAATAACTGTTGGCTTGACCCTTCACCAAAGGTTATCCCAACAAGGAGCAAAATGGAGGAAGGTAGGGACTCCATGCTAGAGCCATGAGCTGACTTGGAGGAGGATTTCCTGGTGGAAGAGTGGATGGCTGCGGTGAAACTAGGGAAGCCTAGCACATCTCTGTGGGGATGCAAAAGGTTTGTTTTATTAGATTTATAGATTTTTTTAATTATTTTTAGATGCAGATTTATTTTATTTTTCAAATATTTTTCAAGTTCATTGGAAGTTGTTGATGAATAAAACCTAGATAGGCCTTTCTTAGAGTTAGAAATAATATAATCTAGATCAGTGATTCCAATCTTAACGAGACGAGAGCCATCTCAGTCATTCCATGCTATCCCAAAGAGATTCTGAGACTTATCTCAATCATCCCATCCCATCCTATCTCGATTATAAGAAATCAATACTCTAATTTTAAATAGATCTAACGTTTGAAGTTCAAATATATTTAAAATCAAATGAAGCACTAAAGCTTTATAAAAAAAATAGAAAAAAACATCAAAAGCAAGTACTCGGATGTCTAATCAGGAATAGAATCGGGATAGGACTTAGGGCATCTTATTCCCTCTAAAAACCAAGATGTGTCTATCCGTCAAGATTTCAAACCATGGTCTAAATCATCTATAGTTTTAGAAATATGAGTCATCATAATCAAGCATTAAAGCGACGTAAATAGGGACAAATAAATGGAATTAATGGTTCGCATAAAGTCTCTAAGTATGAATAGCTCAAGGAAAAATCAGACTTAAATGCAATAGAAACCTTATGATGATAGTGATGGAAAGTACTCATAAGAAGAGTTTACAAATATTGGTTTCAATTTCTATCTTCACAAATCCAAATTCTTTTGGTGCTCTTAATCAAGTTTGATGTTGGAGATAAGATGGGTCTTGTTGTGTTGCGGTAGGCTTCAACATTGCCAATATTAATTGCATGGCTAATTTAGTTGATAGCATGTGAATGGATTAAGCTTGAATAATGAAGAAGTACATTATACATAATTAGGAAGTTATACAAGGTTAGAGAATATATAGATAAATATAAATACTACATAAAAAATGAGATGATAAGGTTCATATAAAAATTTTTGCAAGCAATTGTGGGCAACATTGATGTAGAAGTAAAGTCAGATATATTTATGTGATTACTGGTCTAATTGTGCCGCATCTATTACACATGATATTTTGATAAAGAGTTAAAGAAAAAAAGAATTAATCAAACTTGTTGTGATATGATACAGTTTTGACTTCTATAATTATCAATGCTCATCCCCTTTTTTGCTTTTTAGCAGAGCAGAATAAGGGTGCAGGAAAGATGCGAGATCTAAAATGGTGATATCATACATATATTGCTCAAAAGAGAACTTTATCAAGGTGAAGAAGCACAAAGAGAAAATGGAAAGGAATAGCGCATGCAAGATATGACTGGGAAGAGGATGTGATAAAGCCAAAAATTCAAGCATGACAAGGACATGATCAAGGCCAAGTATTCAAGCATAGCTGCGGCCAAGAATAGAGCCATGACCAATTTTGTTTACTTATACACGAAAATGTGTCCAAAAAAATAAATAAATAAAAACATAAAAAAGAAAAATTAAGAATGACTGGCCGTATTTTGTATGTAATTATTGTAAACAACTTCAGCAAAATGAGCCTATGAATTCATAGAAAGAGTAATGCAAGAATTCTCTCACCACTTCTTTGTAACCCGTTAAAAACTTGTTGCAGCAACCCTTCCATTGATAATTATGTAAAAAAAAAAAGCACAAAGTATAAAATGTTGAATGACTTTAAAATATTAAGTCATACATGTATGCAAACTATAAAAGATGCACTATGCATGTACCTCTTCCAAAGAGGGTCAAGCACGTAGAGTAGAATCCTTGGTGGGATATTTACTTTGGAATTAGTCCATTGCCTTGCATTTGTTCATGTAATTCCAAACTTTTTTTGGCTACATTGGGAGAACATTAGGGCTACAAACAAGTTGGGTTGACCCTTGACCCAACCTATTCTGATCCAATTAGATAGATGTGATTTATATTTGAAGACCTATCAATTGCATTGGATTTAA